>JAPYZR010005563.1:0-10677 GCA_030522945.1 Trichopria nigra
CTTGGGGGAACATTATATTTTGCCAAAAACTACTGATATGTAAAATTACATCACTTTCTGAGACATGACTGATATTCCTCACGTGGAATGTCTCATATATTAATTAATAAATATAGTAAGATTGAAAGTTGAGTTTAGATACTTCCTTTAGTAATCAAAGAAATTAAAAAGGTTCTTTGACTACTTGTGATTAAGACAGAAATTATTAGTATAGTATAGATTAGTAAAAATCCTGACAGAAATCATAATTCAAGTACGCATGTAAAAAATAATATAATACAACTTCGACAGCACAAGCAATTTTTGTTAATTTTAACAAAAACTTTATAATGAATTTATGTATTTGTAAATAGTTATTAAGTGACAAGAATTTTTTATCAATGAAAATAACTCATAATTGATCTTAAAATAAATAGTCGTTAAAGGGTACGATTGTTGGGTTGGTATGGGGATATATATATGTTTAAAAGAAACAATCAATGGTATACAATAAGGCTCTTATTATTCAAATTTGTTGTAATGAAATATTGCAGCAAATTACCGTTACACCTTAGATGTACAAAATTAGAATGTAAAAATAGCTATATTTAATAATTAAATTGATTTCGACAAAGTTATAGTCTTAAGCCATTGTTGATCGGCCCTATAATTATTCTCAACTTATTATGAAATTAATTTTTCATCCGTACATATCACGATGTCCAAAATTGATTACTTTATTGCAACAGGATGAAGTATTATGCTATTTTTAGCCAATTAAGTTACTACTTTACGCTAACATATTATTACGAGTCGTATGTATAATTTCTGAGATTTATGATGCGCACCAAAGTGTAGGAATAAGATGAAAATATTTCCTACTTAGAATTATGTATTAATTTTACTGACATTGCGCTTTAGTTACGAACTTTTACTTGTAAAAATCTTTGCATATAGGTAATTCGCGTATCAAAATGTAGATAGGCGAAAAGATATGTATGTACATTGTACCCATAAGTAACCGACGGATAACCTGAAGTATTCATATAGTATCAAGATGTATCAGAGCTTCTATAAATATTATATTATGCGAAATGGTCTAGTCAAGTGAATATCTTTTTTCATCGCTTCTTTCATACACTTTTTTTCATACCCATTTATTTATTATCGTCGCACTATTGTAATAAATAATATAAATGCTAGGGTATTATAACTTTCCTATATTAGGTCAATAATAGTTCAAACAATCAATATCTGAACTCGCACATATTTTTCGAATTTTAATCGACCAGGCAATAAAATTCGTGCGCTATTTATAATACTTATTTGTCTAATTTTATACGAAATATTTATCATGCAGTCAATTTTTGGAACATTATTCTTGATAAAATAATCATTCTTTATTTGTATAGTATATACATCGATGACCGATGTTTGATCTCTCCTTCAATGATATATATATATATAACTAAATAAATGCAAACGAGGAATTTGACTAATAAAATACTTGCATATAAATTACATTGCAATGGGTTCTTCTAAGGTCATATGTAACTGTTATATTATATTAATGGTGTTATTTATTTTAAAATGGCTTTATGCCGATAAAGTAGATCCTTATCCTACCTTGAATAGATTTTAAAATCTTGGAATTTATTTTCAAAATTTAAGATATAATTAACCATATACAGTATAGGAAATTGGCTAGCAATCTCCTAGTTAATTCAACAGTTAACAACTATTTGCTGTGTATACAGAACTTGGATATTTCTCCACATTGACCAATAACATATATCTGGCTATTTTAAGTTTATTCTTGTTCTGGTACATTTCAAATGGAAGTCTTAATTTTATAAACTTGTACGTTTTGGTTATGTAATTTAAATTTGAATTGATTCATAATGAAATGATTCACAAGTTTCAATTTTCCAAAATTGTTCAATGACCCTTAAGATTTTCAAAACGCATTGTAATGGACCTGTAACTGTAATGATATCCTCAGCAAAAGTAATCATTTAGTCATATCTTAACTTTCTAAGACAATTTACATCTTCTTTTTTATCGACACAAACAGCAATCAATAAAAATCACTAATTTCATATACAATAAAATCACTCATACACAACAGGTTTGTTTCTTTATGCCAATTATGTAGACAAAATTTGTTTCAATTCTTACTTGTTCAGAGATTATCAAAAAGAACAAACCTAGCATATGTATATAAATGTGTGTATATATATATATATATATATATATATACACACACATAAAATCGTTTATTCTTTAATTGCATTATTAAAGATACTGCCAGTCCAGTCTTGTGTTTCGCTTGACGTATATCAATATTATTAAATATTGTATTCTCTAAAGACATATATATATATATATATATATGACATGACAAACTTTGTATTCAATGTACAATTGCAAAACATCTTCGATCCCTGTAAACCGACATCCTATTACATAGGAAAAAAATTCGAAATGGAGTGATTTCTTAAATGTCAGGAAACTCTCCTTAAAATTTTCATAAAAATAAAAACAATTGAGTAATAAATGATTACCAAATGAGCCTTAAATATTCTAAAATTTCCTCCTTATTTTTTGAACTTGGAATCCAAGTTTTTTGCCTAATTAAATCGAGCAAATGGGAATTAATTCGAAAATACTACAAAAAGGTTTCTGCAAGTTTTTCATAAAACTAAAGATTAATGTTTTCCAAACATATTTATAGATTTGATTAAATTATCGGCAATAGCTTTTTCTTATTTTTTATACTTGGAATTCAAGTTTTTGGTTACTTGCGTCAGGTAAACTTCCATGGCAGAGCAACCAGCTTTCAACGAATTTCTTTCTACACTATTCCATATTGAAAACATAAATATGGAGTAGCATAATACTGCGGTTAGGAAGAATTGGAGAATGTCAAGCCCAATACCGTAGCCAATAGAGGTTGAGGTATAATTCGCACTCATGGCCCAGAAGATAGGGACCACCAATATGCAACTTAATACTATGTACCACAACCGTTGTCGACTGACGCTGTGTAGAGCTGCTTCGCAAATGCTGATAGCTTCTTTCAACGTTTCTCTTGTGTCCGGAAAATTTATCTCATTCCGGCCTGAAATAAAAGTTTTAAAACTTACATAATATAAAGTTCATATTACATATTTAATTTGTTTTATATTATATGTACTAACATTTTACTAATTTCATAGTTGCCATGACAGCTTCATGGTCCGAGTAACTAAAAGGCCTGTTCGGTACACGATCTGGAAAAGGCTGTTCAAAGTTTACAATCTCAACCTGTTGCAGAAAAAAGGAACATTAAAGTACATAATATACTTACAAAGTATTGATTAGAAGATAATAGTGTAATATGAAAAGCCTATATTTAAAAATATTTGATTGTTTTTACCTTGTATCGCTTTGAGCCTAGGTATAAAATGTGATCTATTCTTTTGCCATTAGGCAATTTTCTAGCTGTTTGAACACCAGTATAACTATTCTTGGCACAATCGTTGGTCCCGATGTGGCTAATACTATTTGAACAGGCATCGGACAATCCGCCAATACCACAAATTATTCGGTATGCTAAATCAGTTGGCCCTGTGTTGAGATCGCCACCAAGTATCACAGCATCCACGCCACCTCTTGTCATTCGAATAAATTGGGCCGTATCATACGCCTGTAGTACTCGATGAGCACTATATTCGTCAAATTCACTGTCATACTCTGCATGCAACTAAAAGAAATTATTTGTTTATGAAGAAGATGTTAATATTTGAATTTTTATTTTTGATGAAAATAAAAAAATGGAAAAATCAATATCCAACTAAAATTCATATTTTTTTTTTAAATGTCAACTCACATGAGCAATATAAACATTGACAAGGGCATTGTGAACTTCAAGTTTACAAAGTCCAACTCCTTTTCCTCCAAACCAATCACCATGATGAATTTTATGAACATATCCATTTAAAGGCCATTTATGAAATATGACATCCAGAATTGGATATTTTGATAACAGACAAACACCTGAGCCAACTACACCACTGAAAGTATGTAAAGTAATAGGTAATACATTTTACTCATTTTATAGGAAAAGATGTAAAAATTATAAACAAAATATTCGAACCTATAAAAATAATGTGAATATTGCAGTTGTTCTTGAACATGGGCCTTTATCATTTTAAAATCATGAATCGACCATACTTCTTGCAAGCATACAATGTCATAATCACCATTAGTCAGTTTTTCAGCTATCGCATTCATACGAGCAGTACGATTCTTTGACACAAATGGAATCCCCCTAAAATATTTAATAATACAGCTGGTTATAGTTATATTTATTTACTTCACACATTATCTAATAAAATATCTGCCTGAACAGAAATGCAATTGCATTAAAGTCAAATTATCGAAATTTTATTTCTTACAAAATTTAAAAAGATGAAAATAAAAAGTTTAAAAAATAAAATATATATCTCTTAAATCTTACCAGCAGTTTAGAGTTAGGACATTTAAGGTTATCTCTTCCGACATTTTGAGGTAGACTGAGAATTTTGTTACGAATTGAAAACTTATTTAACAATGAATTAAACTAACTCAAGATCTTAGGATTCACTGAGTCATTGCAGGACCCCATCGAGCCAATATACGCATATGTTGCAAACGTATATGTCCATTTGAATGGCTGCACGTATTGTTTTGCCTTGTGCGCGATAAGACAATGAGAGAATGCGTGTTATCGCTATTGTATAATGTGATATATACGTATATGTATATATATATGCTGCCGATGGTCACAATATGTATATGCCGATTTCTGTCAAATCCATGTTTTTCGCATGTTAATCGAAGAGGAAATCACATAATAATAAGAAAGGTGAACCGTTGCGTGTCGTTGATGATGAAATCCTGATATATAAAGAAACTCGTTTAGATCACAGAAATCGATGACTATATATATATATATATGCTACGCGTAAAATTTTAAATTGCATATGATGTAAGTATATGTATTACATATATATAAAAAAAAGATTCCCAAACAAAAGGACACGATCAAGGAACGACCCTGTTCGCCCTGTTGCAAAAATACCGCGGCAGTGGGAGCCTGTCATCTGATGTGCTATTATGTACCAGATTATTATTATCAGATGGATATAGAAAATTACCCGCGCAAAGAGTACCCCGGTTAAGATAGGTGAAATGCCCTAAAACGTGAAAATTCAAATTGTCATGTCAAGAAACGTTACCTGGCAATCCTGGCATTTAATATTATCACCGTACAGATACCTATATATATATTTTATTTATATTTCAAAGTACAATTAGTAGAAAAATATTACAAAATTTTAAATTTACAATTAATCCAGAAAATACCATATATTATTTTTCAAGACATTTATTCGAAAAATTGACATCAGTTTAAAGTTTAATTAAGGTAGTAATTATAATATATGCATTATTACATAGCGAGTATAAAAATAATATGATTTAAGAAACTAAAAAGATGCAGTCACATGGTATACATCCTTTTGTCGGAATTATTGTATGGCTTAATTCGGTAAATAATATAAAGGCTATGTCTTTCGATATGTTTAGTTTTGAACATTATTAACTTTGTTGTAAACAAATTACAAATAATAATAGAAAATTTGTTAAAACTACTTTAAAATTATTAAGATTCCATGTTGTCTGGCATTTCCATTATTCTCTCTATATTAACAATGTCTCGATGACGTCTGAGAACATCAAGGAATTCTGGATCCGTGATTATTTTATCGGCTGAAGCACTGATTAAATTCGTTATCAGTTTCTTCATAATATTAATTTTCATTATTGATCTCTGAATTTTTTCTTTTGCTCTAAAAACCATTATTTCATAATTACACTTGTTACAATTAATTATAATTAATTACACAAACTTCTCTTCTTGATTAAACATATTTTTAATGCAATATGAAAGAATAATTTCTTAACATGAATATTTTGAAATGCAATTTTACAGATATTGTTTTACGTACTCTGCAACATTAGGGTTGTTTTCTTGCAATTGCAAAGTCCGTTTTTCTTCCTGCATCTTTAAAAAATCCTTATATTCGAAAAGTGCATTTTGGCATTGTAATTTCAATTCATATTGCTTTTTCATTAACTCATATTTCTCTTCGAACATGGCTAGCAATTCATTGTTTTGCATAAATAATTTATTTAAGTATGTAGCTATTTTCCTATACGAAAAAATAAAATTATATAAAAGAAAGAGAGGTTCTTGCATGCGAGGAGTTAATGTGCATGGAATTAGATTCAGCCTTTTAAAAAATTAGGTCTACTGTATAATTTATTATAGATGTAAATTCATACCTCTTTATTTCTGGTGTGCCATGGCCTTTGAATATAACATCTTCGATAGTCTTGCTATAAATACATAAATCTAAAGTCTTATTATTAATAAGGCTACTTGAAGTAGTTTCATTTAATTTTTCTAATGATAATTTACATGCTGGTAAGTTTGGTGTTGATTCTACAAAACAAAAGAAAACGTTCAATTTTTAATATGAAATAAACAATATATAGAGCATTATAAACCAGGCAGTGGAAGAGAATCTTTATGGTAAGTGTAATATTTTAAACAAGAATCGAAGACAAGAATTAAATATAGTACATAAATTACAACACTTTCCTTGTTACATCTACTACTATATTTTTTATGTAGAATCAATATACAAAATAAGCTACTTTTTTAAAAATATATCATTGCATATCCCTGTAAACGGAAACGTATTGAAAGTTAAAAATACGAATTCAAACGAATTAAAATGAATTAAGATGAATTAAAACGACTGAAAATGAATTCACTTAACGCGTACATGAATTCATTTCAATTAGTATTTTTAATTTTCAATACGTTTTCGTTTACTGGGATAAATAATTATAAGTGATATTAGAAAGTATAATGTTATAAAACATACTATTTTGTATTTGAGTACGTAGTCCTAGCGTTCTGCCTTTAATACGTATTAGAGATTCCTTTACAGTTTTGATTTTATCTTCAATCGATTTAAAATCTTCATGAGTTTTTGCTCCGATTTGAAATTCTATAATGGATTTACTCAGTATGTCGCAAGATTCATGCAAGAGTCTCACTGCCATTTTAGGACTTATATTCACTCAAAATACTTTGTAGAGTGTATATTTTAGATTTTTTTATAATTAAAGACTTTTCCCTCCATAATTTAGCATAGACAGTAAACATTAATTTAAATTTTCTTATGGTACTTCTAAATATGGTATTTCTAATAATACTATAATAATATTTTTTATTTAAACGTTTTCACTTGTGTTTAGGTAGAAATGAGAGAACTCGCTTGTCACGTATATTGTTTATAAGGATTATATGTTATTTGTAGGTTATGTCACATGACGAGAGTTTTCAAAACATGTCAGTGTTACAATAGATCATTTTGTATTTTAGTATGTCGCAGGCCGCAGGAGAGTCACAAACACTTGAGAACCGGATACCATTCTTGATTTTTAATAAATATATTTTGTATGTAAAATTAATTCCATTATTTTGTTTGGTAATTTTTATCGAGGCATCGCGATTTCTACAATACCGACTACTGGAACGTCGCTGCTTTACCTTCGACGACCCTCATCCCTCTCCTCTATGTACTAAGAATTATAATTTTTTTCTTATTAGTTTATTAATAAGGATGCTTGTATACAACGGGTCTTTTCAATTATACTATTTTTACTTAACTTTATAAAAATAATATTTAACACTGCTATATCAACTTCCTTTATTATTGTAATAAATTATTTTATAATTTTCACAATATCACGGAGATACGCATGCGTATCGCAAATATCACAGCGATACACTGATCAGTGATCTATATAATAACTATTATATAGATCAGTGCAGCGATATCACGCGACGGTGACCCCTTCCATCAGATGACTACTGTAAAAAATCAAAACTCTGCAAGCTCATAAAGGCTTTGTTTTGTTTTGACAGGTTTTGACCTTCTTTCGACCGAAAATATCTTTACAAAATCATCACAAAAATGGAACTCTTGCTAAATATTCGAGTAAATCCTCAAAATTCTTCGATCATCGTATTAAATGAAATTGAATTAGGAAAGAAAGTGAAAGATTTGAAAGTGACAACAGCTGAAAAAGCTAACCTCTGTGTAGATTCTTTTGGTATGATTCCTTATATATCTATTCCATGAGTTGAATTTACATAAAAGCAAAAATTTATTGATCTACTAGTTTAATATTATATAATAATGTTTATTTGAAATATACGTTAAATGTTTTTCCATGCAAAACTTTTATCATTGTAAATGCGTATTTTTAGAACTCGTTTTTTGTGGCTGTGTTCTCAAGGATAATTCTACTTTGGAGCTATGTGGATTAAAGAATGGCTCCATGGTTCAAGTCCTAAAAAAGCCTTCGGATCGAACAATAAAATCGCACATATATCCAGATACACATGCTTCACAATTGTCTGCAATATTTAAAGCAGTCAATGAGAATCCTGTATTACGAAGTGCATTGCAGGTAAAGTATTAATTTATAGTAAAATTATCAGTTTTTATAATTATCATATTAAAAGAAGACATAAAAATATTTTTTTTTAATCACATAATTTAATGTAATGTTTTTTCATTACTAAACTTTAGCCGAGTTTGTATTATATGATTTCCAGCGACTCAGTAAAAAACCAGATGTAATCGAAAATATCCTGGCATCAGCACCAAAATTGAAAAATGATTCAGTGGCTGTTGCGATACTACAAGATCCGGATTTAATGTCACATTTTGCAGATTCTAAAACAATTAAGAAGTATAATCTACTTTTATGATATGTTTTTTTACATTACATATTTTCAAACTATACAACAAAGAAATGATTTATTTTGCAGAATCTTTAAAATGCATCCTGCATTAGCTGAAGCTTTACTGCACATCGCTACTGCGGTGCATGAAGAGGCACACAATACAGGAGCTGGATCTAGTTCAACATCAAATGGACATACAACCGGTTTCTCCTATAGTTTAGATAGCCTCAGCGATGATGAAGAGATGACTGGAGACTCTTCCCAGGTATCAGACTCGAATCAGCCAGGTGTTATCCCAAGAAACCAACCAAATTCTACCATTACAACTGAGCAACTCGCTTCAGCTTTGTCACAAGCTAGAGAATTTTCCCTTTCTAATTCGTCACAACCTTCGGCTCCTGCGGAAAGTTCTGGTTCAGGAATAATAACAACAGAAATGTTTACTCACGCAATACGACAAGCTTTCGCAGCAGCTCCGCCATCTACACTTTCGCCATTAGGTGGTAATATTGGTATCCCACCTATAGATCCACAAATTCCTGACATGCAAACTCAGTTGGCATTGATGCACGAAGTGGGACTCGAGAACGACGTTATTAATGTTCAGGCCCTACAGTTTACAAATAATGATGTGCAAGCTGCAATTGATCTCGTACTTAGAGGATACATTTTTTAAAACTATCGTGATTTTTACAGTGACATTACCATCAGGAGCAAGTAAACAAAAACAATGTTATTTTCTTTAATGTGAAATTGGTATGTATTATGACTGATCTAGATTAGTATTGATTACAATCTTTTTTATAATAATATCATTTATACGAATAAATGAGAGAAAATTGTCTTCATCGTACAATTTTACTAATTGCAATATCTGTGTAAAATAATGTGCATTATTGTAGAGCTAAGAATATCATTATTATTATTCAATGTTGCTTACATCCCTGAATATTTCGATGGAAGCGAGGTCTAAATTATAAAATTTGTCTACCGAAAGGAGTTGTAGAACTCAAGGAAATATTGAAGACTTAGACCTGATAAATAAATTTGTTGATATATAAATTTATAAAATATCGTATCAAGTGGATACAAATGTTCATTTTAGGATGTGAGACATCCAACTAGTGACCGAAACGTGGTTTCAAATATCATCATGTCGGGTCCATTTGGTTAAACCAACTTGCGTTTTAATCTTAACAAAAATAATTTATTAAGTTAAATCTTACTTAAAAATAATATTTTATTTAAAAAAATATGAATTCCTTATCAATAAAACTATGTACGAAAACAAAATTTAGTAAAATGTTATTTATTGTATTTATGTCCATTATTTAATGTCCATCTCTTTTTCATTACTTTTATAACGTAAAGACAAGGAATCATTGAATGCCTACATTTCGAAAATGTTAAACTTATCTTATACATTCATTGTTTCACCAATGTTTTTCAAATGATTCAAGAAAAGTGCTGTTATATTTTATGGTTCGTTGCAATTGGTTCTGCTTCGTCAGTGCAATCAACGAAGGTAAAAAGTTGGACAGAATGAAATCATTAATAGAAATCTGCTTGGATAGGAGGACATAAATGAAGGTTACTTTTTGTACCATATAATCTATCCAGTATTTATATATAGTAGCCTTTAATTCAAAATAGTAGATATAACCAACGAATACAGCTTTCTCTTGCTGGCAAGAGAAAATAATTTATTTCGGATAATTCTCGTTCAATTTTGAACCAATTTCATTGATATTTTTTTAAGGATTGTATGTATTATGTAGAATCACCCTTCCAAAGCCCAAATTTTGAAAAAACGTTTCAATCCCATTTTATTCATACTTTTATGG
>JAPYZR010005564.1:0-13049 GCA_030522945.1 Trichopria nigra
AACAGTTACATTAAAATGTCCGCCTCAAAATTGTCACAGTTACATAACAGTGATTGTGACGTAATTGCTATGTAACTATTATGTCACAATCACTGTTATATAACTGTGACAATTTTGAGGCGGACATTTTAATGTAACTGTTACATAACTGTGACATAACTTCTGTGATGGTTGACTGGGAAAGTTTGAAAAAATCTCCAAAAATTTTTTTTTTAATTAAAATATCACTGAAATACGCTTTTATGATCTCATTTAAATCGTTTCAAATAAACTAAATCTAACAGAAAGTATTAACTGGTCTCTTTTCTACTTGATTTTCCTGGTTACTCATTTACTACTAGGGTAAAAATATTCTTATTATTCAATTTTTAATTTTCAAATTTGCTCAGTCAGATTAAATATTATCCACTAATTCTCGCAATACTAGTCACTTATAGAGAAAATGTAAAGGAAAAGTTATATAGATGTGCACTTCTGATATGAGGCAGTATATATTTACCCTTAAAATAGTTAATAAGTTATTAGACAATGTTATCAGTAATCAAAAAATGACAGATAATGTATATTAGATTTTTATGTGTACATAATGTATAAACCGTTTTAGAGAATATTACTTTCACACTCCAAAATGCAATTTATAATTTATTATGCTCATGTATATTCCAATTATAAATTGTCTTTCAAACTCCGTAGACAATATTTTCAGATACACTTTGCGGCAAGTACTGTATTCGTCTGAAGAAAGAGTCTAACCTTAGACTGCCAAACTAAAATCAAGAAGGCCTCCCTATCTTGCACACTTGAAGACCGCAGCAGGAGCCACGTGCCGATAATGCAATTAACCTCTCGTAATTTATCTCCTACATTAGCTATCGGAATAATTGTTACAAACCAGTATTCGTCATAATTAACGGAGTCTTATCCCTTAATTGGCAAATAATTTTCAATTAATTAAACATTAATTATTTGTGATTACTTAAATTCATCGCTATATTACGATGATGCATGGTGATCTTTTTAACAATATCATCGTTATACTTCATCCATGCAGTTTGACCGAACATCCAAAATAATTTTGTTGCTATCATTAATAAAAGTTATATTCACCTCATGAGTTAACAATTTGAAAATTCTGCACTGTCTACTTCATGTTTATTGGGAATATAAGCAATAACATATGATATTATTTTTGTGTTTTCAGATAAATATTTCGTTTAATTAGACTGCAAGATTAAATCGGTATATACATTCACATATATATAGTATGTAAGTATCTCCAATAAAATAAAAAGAAAATTTCGATCCCCTGAATCATAATAAAGCTTTTTCGCACTAGACAATCGACTATTTGGCCCTTACTCTACATATACAGTATGTTTTATTACGTGGTATATTTCCTGTAACAACAGGCATGGTTGCGATTACGCACAATTTGCAAATCCTGGTACCTTTGCGTGTATTTCGCTGACATTAAAACGGAGCACTTGTCAGCAGGTGGGCCGAAACATATGGTGTAAGGCAGGTGAAAATATATTAGGTTCGAACAATAGTGCGTCGCAGAGCTTGGAAGTTTGTGAAATAAAATTCTACATATCTAATTTTATTTGTTTCGTTCATTCTTACAGAGTTCTTTAAGCAGATTCAATAATGTTTTTTTTGTGCTAATTGGAATTGAAGTCGATTAAATCTCAATAAAGTTCAGAGTAAAAGAGAAGTGAAATAATAGTATTTTTCGTACCAAGAGAGCAAAATGCCATTTTCTCATTGCGGCGCTCAATATGTCGCGCACGAAATACGAACGTTATGTTTTGTCAAAGTTATGGGCGCAGAAGCAATGCTTGATTTAAGTGATAACGAACATGTATTAATGCGTTTGAAACGTTAAGTCATTGCTTTTTCTAATCGAAATTGATATCTTTATATAATATAATGATTATTTTGGTAAATTTCGATTAATAAAAATACTCATCGTTAAAGTATGAGCCTTTGAATGTTTCCTAATGCTGTTTTTGTAAACATGTGAATCATGTTCCATGATCAAAGAACGTTTTTTAAGGTGTCGGTGCAAAGAAGAAATCATTAAAAGACTACTAAAAATAATGAAACTCAGAATTCTGAATGTTTATAATTTTAAGTTTCTGCTATCCCCTAATTGATTAATTTCGAGATATAAATATATTTTTAAAATGACTATTTACAACATATATTATTTGGGTTCACTTTCTTCACCAATCGACGAATTAGTGTAAAATATAAGAAACTCAATTGTCAAATCTTATAATAAAATTAGACAATTTACTTTATAATTTCTGTGATAATTTTTCGATCAATATCAAGCATATCCAGTTTCATACTAAACAAACACGGGCACTAATGATCGTAAAATACTCGACTGTCATTGAAACCGGTTGTCAGCCACTCAATCACTAATGGAAAGAATGGAAACAATCAAATTATTCTAAAATTCGTCTTACACTTTCGTCGATATCCTCAAAGAATTTGTTATCATCGGTGCTAAAATTAATATTCTTCGCAAAAACACTAAAAAACATACGTATAAAAAGAAAAATACGAGAAATTATTTTTGGCTGAAATGTCACCTGAACAAAAATTTTTACATGATCTGCAATAAAAATCCATGTTAAAGGGTTGCAACATATGAAAAACGGAGATTTGTATATATATACAAAGACAATAAATTACCCAATCTATGTGTTCGCCATTTTTCCAGGTAGAGTCATATTTTGCAATGAAATCCAAGTTTCATTCCGCGGTGACAGTCACAGATTTCACCCACTACTTCACGACAAAGAAATAATGCTATTTGTAATCGAGCCTTCGTGATTCATCTTTGTTACTTCTTTGACATTGGTGCGTTATCGAACTACACAATTACCCACGCGAGTGAAACATGACTTTTATAAACACAAAGAAAATTATCGCTCTTGGAATCGTAGGCGGGTTTAAGTCGAACGTAAACAATTGTGGTATAGGCCGGTAAGTTACTGAATCGCTTTGACTTCGCCGGAATACTATTCAGCGATTTCTATCCATTTTCATGCCTTGCCTTCTTTCGGCATTACTACTACGCCGGGCAGTATTATAAATCCCCACCTCTTTTACATTCGGCATCCAGAACCACCCTAGCTGCTTTTCTGCAGACACCGCGAGATCGCGCCACCTTCGACGAGGGATCGATCGCCTCTGACGTCACCATACGTTCACTACATACACCCTCCACGGAAATCTACACTGGCTACTATCCAATGGAAATGTACCACTGCGCAAGTTCCCCTGAAGGGTAGAATAATCGTACCGTAAGGTTAGTGGGCGATTGTAAATGTGTGCCTCGGCGATAACGAGCAGAAACCACCAACTTATACGCATGCGATATAATGTATGAAAATATTTTAGGTATTACTTTAAATTTTCCGAACATGCATGGAGATTCGAATTAATTGCGATGACGTTAAAAAAACCGTAATTTATATACATAACTTCGCAATGAATTTGCATTCTAATGAATATTGCATTAATATGAAATAAGCTTGGCTTCAATCATGACACGTGACACGGATTCTTGTGTAAGGCCAAGTAACGGATTATGTATTAGGGTTATATAAAAATCGTATATGATATAGGATGGATACTACCAGAGAGATTCATCGATTGAACGAAATCAAAATTTGATGTATATAAAAAATGCGAGACACTTCAAATATTTACGACCGTGACATGTGTCATGGAATGCGACATCTCTGATATATGCGGGTGATTTAAAAAATGTCAGAAAAATATAAATGGAGTTTAAAATAGATAAAAAGAAAAAAGAGAAAAAATAACATGGAGCCTACAGTCTCCGCATTCTTCAATCGCTAGTCCTAATCTTATATTGAGGGACTGCACCCCTATGGATTTAGCGTGATAGCAAGACTAATGTCTGATATCCGATATTGAACTTATTTGGTCATCTCTATAAATGTTGTAATTCATTGAATAATTACTCATTGTGTATAGCTTCAATTCGAAATTAGGCATCCTGACGATTTCGCACTTTTCAGACAAAACCACTCTTCATTTTCAAGGTGAGTAATTTGATGCCTGCACCCGAATTAGTTCTAGAGCATCGGGGAACTGAAACCCTTTATATTGACTTAATGGTTAATGGCCGCAAGAACGAAGACCCTACTTTTATCAATAAAAGTTCGGTGACTAAGCACCTGGGTCAACTAATCTGAATTTCTCTCATTTGTATTGACATTTTATAAGTGACTGCACGATTTGTCACAATTATGCATCAATTGCATTTATCCATAAAACCGACTGATTATAGTGAAATGCTTTTCCCATGGTGAATTATATTTTTCAGTCTTGCACTAAATTAGTTATAAGATGGTGCATTTTCAAATTGCGTGATACAAAAACCTGAGCACGTCAACCTAAACGCAAAAAACGAATTTAATCATGGGAATAGTATGTATGCTATACATATTGTAATACGGCGTCTTCGATTCGTAAGGGACTACCCTCTGTATATTCTATGCACGTGTCAAAAAACAAATAGTAACAATGTACTGGAGTACAGCATAGACCGTGGGGTCACTGATAGACCAAATTCTTTTTTCCAACGAAAAATTGCAGCTAAAAATTTGTCTGATCTACCTAATTTTTCTGTGGAATTTCTTTCCACATTCGTGTCAAATTGTACTCTACAATCATTTTAGTGAAAATACAACTCGCATTCAATTAAACGAAATGGTGTCATAAAATTTCATTTTCAGTACATATAGTATAAATATCTCACCTACAATGCCGACATTCTGCTTGAAATCATATTTTGCATCTTTTTTAAAAAGTCGAAATCCGCAATCGCATCCTTGCCCCATCTCGTATACCCCCCCCCCCCCCCCATAATATCGACTTTTAAGTATACTATATAAATAAAATATATAAGTAATGATAGGCATTGAAAATGTGTTTCAAAACATTATTAAAAATCGGTCCTTCATAGCATCTCCAAAAGTAAACCTCAAAAAGTGTCTAATAAAGCATTACCGAATATCACAGATGTGCACGGAACGGCCATCTTATCAGGTACATAAAATCATCGTTATAATAAGGGGAAGTAAAGTAAACATTATTGATTATAAATGATGGCAATTATCTCTTGAGAATCTTAATCTAGTCGAAAATATATACAATTTTCAATGTATTTCTATAACAAGAAGTCTTCTTAACCCAGACAGCAAATTGATATGTAATTAGAGCAATTGATTTCTCTTTCAATTTCTTGGAGAGAAAATCTAGTCACTCTTTTGAAATTTTCAAAAGAAGATAATGAATTTTCCTATTTCAAGAAATTGTGCCATTTTTACTCTAAAAAGAATGAAGCTCAATTTACACTCCAATAATTTTATAGAGCAAATATAAATGAAATGTTAGCATGAATACTTTTCCATAACGTAGAAAAAATGACATAATTACATGCTTTGGTCTGGGATATCAATAGTAATTATAAATTTGGACCACGCTAAAATAAAGCCAAGTATGTTACAGAATAACGTATATCGAATTTAAAATACTGAAAACTATTTGAACGACTTTATTTTCGCGGTGCCGGAAAAAATGATGGAAGAGGTCTTCGTATTATATTACAGTCGATACATTTTAAAGTTAACTTATTATGTGCTCCATATCCTTTAAAGTAATTTGATCCGATCAAAACTAATTTTGAATACAATAACTCTCAAGTTCTTAGTTACGTTCAAATGGGATATTGATATGCCATCGACTTCAATATTAGAACAATCTTCCGGATGTAATCTACTGACAGAGGAGACGAAAAAAGTGTGCCGCAGAGGCATGTTTGTTTTTGTCAAGTATAGAAATTATCAGGTTTTGAATAGTTTGGGATACTCCAGTCTTTGTTTACATCTTCAAGAAGTAAATGAATATTTTCAACACATTGCACAATGTAATATAGCTTTAGGATCATGTAAAACATTTAAACTTATTGGAAAAAATAATGACGACATCTAGATTCCTTTTAAGAGTAAAGAAGAACTTTTATCCTAAATATTTGACAATAAGGTATATAATATTAAATTCTCGTCGGGAAAGCCAGGGGTGTACCAATCCGGCAACAGGTAATGATGAAGCAGTTCTTAATAAGCATTTTTTAAGTGGTATTGATGAAATGCCTAGTAAAACGATTGACCCAAAATATTATTATAGTCAATTGAATTTGATTGCTATTTATAGAATGCACATGTTCATCAAGTATTTTGCCAATTTTACAAATCGAAGTGATATACAGCAAACACAATTAATAATTATATGTAACAAATATGTCATGGTTATTTCTTACATAAATGATAAAGTATTTACATTATACTTAAATCTGCAAAAGATCAACAAATCAGTTGGAATATTTTAGACTACCATCCCTATTACAGACTATACAAATAAGTTTGTTTCTGATGACGCATGATTTTAACTCTTATTTTTTTTTAAAGCGGTAAGTATACGTTACACATGTATATACTTGTAATAATTGAATTAACACTTGAAAAGACCAAAAATATATTAATCTTTATATAAACTATACTCAGTTTTCTCTTCAAGCAACTTAGAATGCAAATTTGCTATTTAAGGATAAGTTTAAAAAACAAGTCGTTTTAAACCATGCCGTGTAAGGATAAGTTGAAAAAACAACTGGATTCATGTACTGTTAAATATTGCACTGCTAACGAGCACGGCTTGACTTCGTTTATTTTAATTTTGTGCATATATACTATCGTTCTTATTTAAGGGAACTTTGAAATTACCTTTGAAATGTATTAAATCGTTATTGTTTTCGTTTTACAACTTTACCTATTATTCATAGGTAGATGTAGCGATAAATATTTAAGAAAAATACGCCTAATTTTCTTTTGCCACAAATTTGCAAATAGCTTATAATTGAATTATCGTAATATTCTCAAGAGTGAAATTATCATTTAAATTATTAATAAAACTGGAGATATAGAAGTAAAGGTTGTCATACATTTGACCAATTGCTAAAACTGTTTTTATTGTATTTTTTCGTTAACAGAACTGCTTTTTAGATTCATTTATCATCATTAATATTTCGTTAAAACTGTATAAAAGTTCAGGGAAACAAAAAAGCCGGCAAAAAAAAATAAAAAACAAACAAACAAACAGTACGACGAGATAATATATATAATGCATGATTTCATGACTTTTAGTCCATTTGAAGTCTTCAGATTTCATTACTGATATTCATTTTCTGTACATGGATTATCCGTGATAACGTTTTATGGTAAACAAAGTTCTACGATCTATTGTATTAAGTTATAAAATACATCAAATTAAACACTACACGAATTATCAAATAATCCATTATCGGACTTGTCGTCTAAATATTCAGGTATACATGTTCAACTAAGATGTTTAATAAATATTCGCAGTAATCAAAATTGGAAGTAAGTGAAGCAATGGGTTCGACAAGGATGAAATTATTTTTTTAAAGGAAAATTGTAGTAAATATTACTTTTATAATGATTTCATGGATATTGATCTATTACACTATTTTACCAATTGTTATTGAAAAATTAAATTAAAAGTTTAATGACGATTAAAAAATATTTCTTGATTAAAGAACATAATTCCTTAGTTTTTATAATCAGCATGAGATTGTTAGTGCAAGCGAATGATATATCCTTTCGATTATAGTTTATTCAAATGTTTGAACTGTCATAAATCTTGAGATCATTAGTAGAATCAAATATTTGGATACCATTCAGAAACTTTTTAAACCGAATATTCATTGATAAGTCTAAAAGTGCGAGAAGTGTGTAATGAACATTTATACATATATAAAGGTTAAATATTCTGATTCCGTAGCGAACTATTTAAGTTCTCCCAACGAAGTAAAGTTTAACGGGCTAGAGATTTTGTCGATATCAAGAACATCATGTATTGGTCAAAACTTTTACCAGCTTGGAAAATGAACTTAAAAAGCAAAAGTGGAATAATTTTTAAAATAATCTATTAATATTTTTTATTTTAAAAATTTAATCAATATTTAAAACATTTAATTGACAAATGTATACTATTAATGTAAAAATAAATGTATTTGTATATATGAGTTCTCTTGACGAATAAGAAAAGTATATTATCAATTTTTCCAGATCTCCAACAAACTGATTTTCTAAAATCTCAAATATGGAAAATCATCGAACATTTCTATATCCGTAATTACTTCCATTTTATTTTATTTTATTTTATTTTTTATAAAGAATTTTGATAAAGAATAAACGTAAAAATCATTTTTCGAATGGTATATTTCATCTTTTAAATCTGGAAAACTCTGAGCAATTTCATATGTTACAGATTTCCCTGTAATCGAAAATGGATGTATAGAATTGATTGCATTTCAATATATTGATATACATCTGAATTCTATATTTGTTAAATTCTAAGAATTTATTATTTTTTAATTTAAGTGCATTTGAATTATAGTCAATATTTTTAAATTTTATGAATTTCTTATTTTTTAATTTTAAATGTTATCAAAGTGACTGAAAAGTATTCTCTACTTTGTAAATTTTCAGATTTTATTCAAGCGTAATATTTTTTATTCATAAAATTTAATTGAATTTATTTTTGGATTTGCAAAACATCTCAATAAACAAAATATAAGGATTAAAAAATGACGAAATGAGTGAATTTTAATTCATTCCAATTCACTTTCATTTGCTGGGTTTAGACATTGTTTCACATCAAATACTATATTTTCCAAAATTGGACCCCTAGAAACACATAAAACATTTCGTAAGTCCGTGGAATGTATTTTTATGTCATTAACTTCCCATTTTTTTAGGTTAGAAAATAACTTTTAAGCGATAATTGTCAATATTAGCATTACGTCGTAACTTTTGTTCAAAGCGTTTGAAGAATTCTTAATACAACAGTATATGAACATTAATTTAACGACCAACTTTTATTTCGTTTAATAAAGATCAATAAATAAAAAAAGAAGTTCAACAATTTTTGTTAACTATATATATATATAAGTCGTTACCACGATCCCAAATATTTTCTCTCGCTTATAAACTGGATCTTCGAATGATTTTAATATACAAGGTGTCCAACATCTGGTGAACAAGAGGTGAATTTCTTCGCAGAATTTTAAGCAAAAAGAAAACCGAAAAAATGTGATCTGATTGCTAGATTAATGATGAAGAATTAATTTTAGGTGATGGCCCTTGCCACTCAAAAATGATTTTGAAGCGATTATAACTTTTGAAATTTTGGTTCAAAAGTGGTAAATGAAATAAAAACCTAATTATTCGTTCGTCGCTTTAACAGACATGATGGAATGTAATTTTTTTCTATTTTAAACTTCATAAAATAAAGCAAAGTCGTAATAAAAGCATTTCCATTTAAGAAAATTAAATCAAATATTCACGGAGGAAAAGTACATAGCGTTGATGTAAACACAAACATTTATAAACTTTTTTCAATTTACATCTTGCTGATGGAATAAAAGCGCTCTGATTTTCAATAAAAGGGAATATTCTTGTTCGCAACGATTTTCTGACTAACGCAGAAGTATGAAATCACGAACAATGGTGATAGATATTAACTACGGTGGACTGCCGAAGGACCAATTTTTCACAATCAAATATTTATCTCACAAAGAGTGTAAGCTCATGAAAAATCGAAATACGTCTGCTTGGCTATAACCTACAGTGCTTTTAGCGAACTATATGTGGATGGTTGTTACTGGTGAAACATGTATATATTATAAGGTTGATATATAAAACATTTCGCTATTTACTTTTATATGCCAAAATTCATACATACATCATATATATTAAATATGTACATTTCGTGGAATTGAATTATATTTAAAATGAATAAAACTCAGTGATGCATTTGTCCGATGGTGAAAAAAGAGATTCGTACATTTCACTATAAAGTATTTAAGTTATACAAATTCGAAAATTACTTCTTCATAACCCTAAATTTAAGATTATGCGTTTGTCTGTAATATACGAAATTGATATTTATTTACATTACTAATTATTATTAGAAATATCGTTATTGTTACTAATTATCATTAGTATTAATTGATTCGTTTATGTTTTCGTCTTGTGCTGAGAATCTTATACCGGGTGTCTGTAGACAACTTAATAATGTATCAGGAATTAAGGAGGAACAGCACAATAGATTGTTAATCGATGTTATGTCATATTTGTAAATTTAAAAACAGGGTCCAATAAAAGGTAAAAGTTCAATGAGTTGTTTGATCTTTGAATACAACACTTTTGACAGATAATTAAAATCAAAATGGCGGACGAAATATTAAAAAAAGTTCCCATTTAATTGACAATCTGTATGTAGATTGTTTTTCGTTCCCTATTTTGTTTAGAAATGCAGCACAATAATAAACATCTGCGTAATTACGAACTCATATTGTAATTCAGCTAATTATAGGTTGTTAATACGATTATTACTTCGACCCGTAATCAAAGGTTGGGATCGAAGTATTGAATTTTGTCATCCGAAACAAAAAAAATGACACCCACTTTTTTCATGAAATCTCCACGTTTCAGATCATTCTGAGTCCAAAACTGCAATAAAAAAATTTCCGGTATCTTGTACGTACGGCAATAAAAAAATTTCCGGTATCTTGTACGTACGTACGTTACTACGCGGCATACCGCGCAAACTAAAATAGGTATCAAAAATGTGTTTGGTGAAAAGTTGTATTTTGGGCCAACTTAGAACTGATTAGATTTTGGGATATATCCACGCGAAAATGGTGGCGGGACGATATTGATTTTTAAAAAATCGTTGCGCACGAAGGAATCAACAGAAATTCTTCCACAAATTGTTTTTGGATATGCCCTGACCTAACTTAGAACTGATTAGATGACCTAACTTAGAACTGATTAGATTTTGAAATTTATCCATCGAGTGGTAGAGTGTTAACTTTGTTAACTTTGCGAGCGAAGCGTGCTACGCCCGATATCGCGCCAGGGGTCCAGGGGGGCGGAGCCCCCGGTGGGATTGGCGGCCGAAGGCCGCAGGGGCGAATCCCCTAGTTTCATTTGAATTTGTACAATTTTCGATTGAATGAATTAATTTCTTGGGGGCGGAATGTCAGTGAAAAACACTTTATATGTAACTGCAAATGAAATTTCCGATAAAACGCAATATCGTCATAATTATATGACCGCTATTATGTCCACGGGCATTTAATGCATTTTGAATTTATTATCGCACATTAGCCCAGCACAATAGAGTTTTAATAGAGCGTACGATACGTGCAGTTCCCTCGCACAGCGATCCTGTGCGTATGCATATGCACGTCACTATATGTTAGTAACGATCTATATTTCAATTTTTATTATATTGCTAATAAACAATATTAGAAAAATAATAAATAAAAAGTGATTATATTTTATTTTTTCGCAGAGTTTGCACAATAACAACGCAGTCTTTTGTTTGATCAGCTGGAAACTCGAGAAACTCGTATATTCACGACTGTAGAAAGTTTCATACAACGAAGTCCTTTTTCAAAATTATATTCAGTTTTGACATGAATACGACTTACACTTTGTATTGTTATAAATATAACTATTACAATCAGTAAAACTTACCTTTCCTGTTGTATTGGATTGATTTTTCTGGCATAATGAGACGCTCCACTCTCGGACATGTAGCCGTCACATAAATCAGAAAGTACTTGATTATCGGCGTTAATTCCGGTACGAAGTATTTCGCCATCACTGAGGTAACCGGAAGAAACATCAATGTCGGCATAGTCTTGTCCAACGCAATGATATGACGAAGAATGAAATGAAATAAATTGCGTATTCGACCTGCTTGGCAGTGTTTGCATACTTCTTGGATTCGGCATGTAACCACGTAAAAGCGGTTGCATTGGTTTCACGAATATATCACCTTCATCATCCGCAATGGAACCGCTATCGCAATTCGTCTCTGATTCGACCTATGATAAAAGATGAAATAAGATCCGTTTTATATCATTATATTATATTATGTATTATTATATTCTAGAATTCTATACAAAAAGGTATAATTAAAGTTTATTAAACTTTGGCTTGTGCGCATATTTGACGGAAACGGCATTGGAATTGAGTTTTTGTATTCTATATCTGATCAGCAATTCGTCCTGCGAACTAATTACATTTCCTTCCACAACAGCTTGAAATAAATTAGATTTGGATTTTGTTATTTATTTATAAATATACTCCTATTGAAAGCTTCACCGATTTTTAAATATAATCCCATTGCTTACTTTATGTATTGATATTGAAAAGAAAACCCATTGACAAAAGTTTATTTTTAAATACCATTCAGTTCGTTCTAATCTGTTGGGTATACTTATTTGACTTTTCCTCAATCCTATATATTTATATCATATGCGAGAGAGGGAACGGCACATATACATCTTACTCAAAAGTATATTTTATAATGCGGGCCTGGTTTTAGAAGTAAAAAAGAAATATTTGATATACCCTGTCGAAATAATTATGGTAATCCGAGTAAAAATGCGCATGCAAAGTTTGGTGTCGACGCTGGTCTTTCAAAAATAAGCAAATCCTCGAGAGGTACATTAGCGTACGTAAATATTACCAGAAGGGACATAAAGTAAACGGATTAAAAATCCTAAATGAAAACAATGATTTTCGTACAATACAAAAATTATTAAAGATGTAGTAATGTACAAATAATGTATATATATAATATATTTTCGCAATAGTTATTACAAATATTTTGATATTCCAGAGTTCAAGTTATATATTGTTGTTGGGGAGAAATCCGCGTTAAATCTTGCTATTGTATGTTCTCATTTTTAAGTTTGGAAATTAAATCTAGGAATATCACAGTATTTATTTTAAAAAATTTGCATATATACAATTACTTCGACCCGTAACCAAAGGTTGGGATCGAAGTATTGAATTTGGTCATCCGAAAAAAAAAAATGACACCTACTTTTTTCATAAAATCTC
>JAPYZR010005565.1:0-12214 GCA_030522945.1 Trichopria nigra
AAAAAAAAAATAAAAGAAAAAAAAAAAAAAAAAAAAAAAAAAAAAAAAAAAAAAAAAAAAAAAAAAAAAAAAAAAAAAAAAAAAAAAAAAAAAAAAAAATGTAATATGTTAAAAGTGGTTTGGCTCCAAAAGTTCAAAAAAAAAGTTCCAATCTGAAATTTCCAAAATTATTATTTTTCCAAACCGAAAGTTCCAAAACTATTATTTTGCCAAAAGTTCCAAACCTAGTATTTTCAGCATTTATCATTTGTCGCACTTTTTTCAAAGAGCAAATTTTTCACTTCGTCTAAAGTGAAATATCACTTCAACAAGCCTGACAATTCCCTTACTTACTCCAAAAGGGAGGAAAAAATTGAATCTTTTAAAAAAATTGTTGAATATGAACTGTAAAATAATGTATAGAGATATCATGATACTAAACTCTGCTTTAAATGTCGACATTTAAATGAAACATTGACTGTTTCAAATTTTCTAAAATGACGTCAAATCGAACGCAAATTTACACGCTACTGACATTGATTTCAGCTATAGAATATTCCAAGCGTTTAATGAGATGATATGATATACTTCTTGATTGATACAGTAATTAGGTTGAATTCGAAATATTTTGAATTTAATAGAACGCTTATCTTCACAATATTTCAATATTTATGTAGTTTAGTCAATTGTATACCGTAAATTTTATTAAGTAAATTGTAAGTAAATATAACTAGGATATATTTGGTCCGACAATTATAAACATTTAAAAACATTAAAATAAAAATATATTAGAAATTATAAATCTAATAAATTTAATATTCGTAACGCTTTAACAGGTTCCGTTATTGTCCAATTGTCTACTGAGATACATAAGTTTATATAAATATATATATATATATATATATATAAAAAGACTAAAATTAAATACATATAACTGAACTTACAGCCCGAGTAGAATTTTGAGCGTGACACTTTGGGCCCCAGCCAGAGCCCTTACTTTAAGCGGGATCCCGGCCAGGACCCTATGTGTCACGCTCAAAATTCTAACGGAACCGATTATAGCCGATCATTTTATTTCTCATCTATTGAAATCCACGGTTCAAGGAAAAATGGTTATTACCATCTATTTTGAATGAAATTGACGTAATTTATGAGAAAAGTGAGATTTTGCAAGCAAAGAAAGTGTACCGTGTGATTTATTTCATTTTGAATAGAATGATTTTTAGGAAAATTTTAATTTGTGGAGTCGTAATTTCCTCTGTTATGTGAAAGTTGATAGTCACTATATAGTGATTATATTCTTCCGCTTCTAGTAACAAAATATCTGTAATGTTTATTGAATAATCATATTTTTAAACGATCGTAGACCTGTTACGGTAAATTGTACGCCTTATTGGAAAATTCCGAAGTCCGCAGGGCTGATTCACAGAACGAAAAATATTTTATGAAGAATAAATTGTTTGTCATTTATCGAACCAATAAAACTCTATAGTTCACAAATAAAACGTTTTCTAAATATTTTTAAAAATTAAGATTGCATTCTGGAAATTAACTCCATCACTTCCCTGGTAAAAATGAAAACATTTCTTAGCCAATTCTTAGACAGTTCAGATATTTACCATGTTAAAGGCATAGGAGAAATGGATAGTGTAAGAAAAAAAAGAACATGATTTTGGAACTCGAGGGAGTGAATGTTTTCTCTGCTAAACGTTGTTCAGATAAATTTAATCACGTGGATCGAACAGGGAAATATTAGCTTCTATATGTAGCAAGTGTTGACGTGAAATTATATAATATATGAGGTAACACTATTTTTAAAATGCAACAGTTTCTTTGAGAACAATGAGTGCAAGGCCACTTACTAAAAAGGATTCAAATTTTTAACAATCTATATACCGTATAAAGCTGCGTCCGAATTCCGATGTCGACCATGAACGGTATATGTTTTCGTTGGCATGCTTCACGAATGCTGCATTCACTTTTCGACTTTCTAAACAATCTATTACTGTCTATCAGATAATAGCTTCGTTCCTTGATTTTGTGCCATGGGCGCCTTGGGGCACGTCGGTGACAGCAGAGTGACGATGTTGGCTAACGCGCAATACGGGAGGTATGCAATTCAAGCAACGTTTAACCGCGAGTTCGCGTTATCATTTGCAGTCAAAACAATACTTTTACAATTTTATCGTCAGCATTCGTAGAATGCGCGTTGAATTGCTTTACGATATAAAATCAGCTTTTCTTAACTTAAATTTCTCTCAGTAAGATGTTCTGATTTAATAATTTTACATATAATTTATAATATTTGGAAATATATTTATTTAAATAATGTTCAGAGACATTTTAGGATGTGTTTGGCAAAAAAATCCCTTTCTAAATTTTATTTATCGTATATTGGGCCGTACTTTAAAGAAAGTGCAATTGCTACTTTATTATCTTGCAAGAATAACAATTCCCCACTTTTAAAAGTACATTCAAAGAATCTGCATTCCTGACAATTCACATATAAAATAATGAAATGTTTTTGTAAATGAAAATTCAATATTTATTCCAAGAACGTGTGAAAAATCATTGCACGTTCGTGATGTTTCAGTACGAGAATTTAATAAATCACTTCAAGTATTTTCTCGAATCATTGATAAAACACTGTAATAAATTTATAATAATTTTGAAGTTTATTTTGTTCATTATACTTACATTTGATTTTTCTTTTAATTGAAATATCATAACTTGTACTGGAAAATGAATATAGATGTCCAAAGCTTTATTTACTTTCTAAGATGGCTCACATGAAGAAATGTATAGTATGTGTTCTGAATCTTAATTCAACCGTAATACAGGATTAGTTAGTGCATAGCCAACTAAAATTGGTAACCAGTTAATAAGGCTATCGGCTATGAGCCAATCAACCAACTGTATTTGGTTAAATCACCAAAACTATACAAAATAATTAACCTCAAGGCCATTATTATCAGTATTTTATATAATACAGAAATCAGAGATTGTTCAGCTGCACAAGTTAAATATTTTTTTCGATGTCCAATTTTTCCAATGTGCATCTCCACGTAATTGCAAGAATTGTCAGGTCTTATATATTGATGTTATCAAGAACACTCCAACTCGTTTACATATAATAAATGTCAATAATAATAAGCGATAAAAAATGATGCTGTATTTTGATGTGTTTTAGGCTAAATTCCCAGCGACCACGTGCGTCCTACGATGGGTAGACTTGTTCTTAACGCGACGTTTAGAAACATGTATATGTTAGTTGTTCGTCCACTGTCAAAGTAAACTAGTTGAAGTTTTAGGTCGAGTTTCTTTGTTTTTCTTGTCGATAATCGATTAACCAATTCACGAATATAGGTAATAGCCGTTCACGGACAGTAGCGCTTGGTCAATCAAATATGGGTTGCTTTTCAGTTAATTAAACATCATATGTAATTACTGGCATCCGCGCTGAAGCCGCACATGGATTCATTTTCGTTGAACTCTGACATTACACCGAATGTCGATTTTCCGTTAATCAATGCACAATCAACCAGACAAATTATTCATTCAAAGTATTTAAATTCACATAGCAGTAATTATGACACTTGTTCATTTCATTGACTTTGTCATTACACGAAGTCGCAAATATATATAAATATATTTTTTTGTTCATAAAAGACCATTCGAAAGTTCCTGTGAGCAGTGAAAACCAGTTTTGACCTTCATTTAGAGGACACGCATCAATCCGGTCTAGAGACCTGCAAGCCTATGTTGGAATGAGAGCACAAGAATCGCAAGAACCATCCGGAAAATGCACGTCTCGCCGTCGTGATGGAATGCGCAAATTCGAACGATATAATTGTGCGTATATCGCGCGGGGGACAAACAATAAATCAAAAAACAATTAACCTAATTTAAATTATATTAATGTGTGCGTTAAAATCACTACTTAAGTTTCTTGCATATTATTTATTATTTACAAATATTGTAATTCCTTAGGCATTCCTTACAAATATTTTCTCTAGGTTATCAAATTTGTATTTTTTAATTTTACAATTTCTCATTCTTCATTTTATTTTCATATATGTATGAGTTGGCTATCGTATATTTTCTGCATTTCAAATAACCAATATGTGGCAGCATAGCGAGTGAAGAATTTTTCATTGCTTTTTTATTTCACGGAAATAAACAATGAAATCTGCCTCGTCCGTTCGTGTGGTAAGAAATCGAGCGAAATTCTTGCCGTTCCAATTGTCGAATTGACGTCAAGGGACAGCCGGCGTTCTCCTATTTGCATGTGAAGTCGCAGATACTCACGAGTAAACAGTTAAAAACCACGAAGTGCGTGACGAAAGTGACGGTGGCTACTGACCGTCAATCTGAAATTATAATTTGATGAGACCCGGAAAGAATGGACTTTTCCTTGATGCAATCTTATCGTTCCAAGTTTTCCACTTGCAAATTGCAATGTAAACAAATGCTTTCTGCGCATTGTTATTTTTTACGTTCCCGTCTTAATTGTTTTATCAATTGTGTATAATTAATAATGGCCTTAATGTTCATAGGAACCTTTACTTGATGCAAATCACTACATAATAACTAAAATATTTATACTTTTAAAATATTATTAAAAGTAAAGGAACGTATGTCAGTTTCGTCCGACAGCAAGTATTGGAATTACTTATTCATCGATTAGGTGTCGATGTTTAATTAAAAACTTTAGCGCCGCATCAGAGTGTACGAAAAACAACCGTTAAACACTCAAATCCCAAATCGATCCATTAATTAACAATTAGTTTCGACTTAAACTTAGTAAGACGTGCGAATCCAGTAATAATTAACTTCTCATTCTTTCGACCGAGATTTCGCTTCACGTCTCTCTTTAGCAATTTTCGGGGCAATAATTCAACCCTTCTTGCACATTCATCACTTTCCACACCCGTTCGCTCGCGCTTCGGGCCGGACCGTTGAAATGATAATAATTAGGTCCGTGGGAGGAAGTGGCATTAAGAAGACAAATGTGAAAATAATTAAAAGGAAGCCAAACCTGATACTGACCCCTTTCGGAAGTGTAAAATGACCGTAATTCCCTGGTGAAGTGCACAAAACCATTGCAGAAACTGGCCTCCGTATATCCATTAAAAATGTAATCATAACACAATACGACGAGGCGCTTCCTCGATGAGGGACTTTTCATTTCGTTAATGTCCCCTTGACCTTTATTTCTGATAGTTTAACCCCATTTTTATTGTGCCTCTTGCAATGGCGATTCCTCGCTAATGAGAAATTACCACCCTTGCGAAAGGAAATTCTTATTTCGAAACGTCAGCGAACGATAAATTCAATTGAATGCTTTTCAAGGGAGGGCGAATAACTCGACTGCCTAATATAATTTAATGGAAGATTAGTCATTTTCGAGAAATCTTGTAATGAGTTATTAAGAATGAGCGTAGCCGGATATCGATATTAAAGCTTATTGACGAAGTCTAAAAGTTCGTTGTTTACCAACCGTAAAGAATTTTCCACGAATCCGTCGATGACTTTTTTATCCTTATTTACTACAGGAGCTCGTACAGTGTTATTGATTGGGAACATAAGTGCTTATTCACGATTATTCAAGCTTCTTTTATTCCTATTTTTCTGCATAAATTAAATTTGTCAGTTTTATATATATATCAGCTGAGATTTAAGTCTTTACCGAAGTATGTATCCATTTAGTTGTATGTATAGTATCCATAATTGGCATCTACTTTCTTGATATCGGCATGTTTACCGGAAGAGTTGCCATGGGAATGTTGTGAAATAAAACTGGTAAAACTCTTGCTTAAAATGAGATTAATTTCTGTTTTTTTTTTTTATTCTAAGAGGACGATGTACTGTAATATATTGTCAACGGTGTAACTCCAATTCACCGAATTTCACAATTCTTCGACTAATCTGTTCAACCAGTTTTCAATGCCGATCTGCCAACTTCTCATTGTTTCGTCAATTCGTAGACTACATATGCCTGTTTTTCATATCACTATATTATAGCAACGTTTATAGTATATTGAAAGTTAAAAACTATACAAACTATGAAGTCGTAAACGTTCGAAAGCCCAAATCTGCAAACATGAGCCACGCGATTCAACATCACGGAAGAAAATGCGCATCATAATACGTTATGAAAGTAAGTATCTTATTGTCTTCACTTAGAACTGATTATCTTAGATGATACTATATGCACATGCGTTGACGGCATTCCGAATGTTCTTCGTTGAATTCATCCTTTTTGTCATCCAAAACAATTATTATAATCACATTTTAAAAAAACAAAACAAAAAAATATATATATATATATTCAAAGTGGACCTTTTTAAAAATTCATTAAATAATTCATAAATAATTGCATATTATTGTTATTGTTTCTGGTACAAGTATTTCATAAATTAAAATGGATGTTCATGTGTTTTATTTCAGTAAAAGAAAACCGTTTCAGTTTTTCAATATGGTTTCCACTACGAATCGTTTTTAGCTATCCTCAGACTGGAAACTGCTGCATATTTAAAAAGAAAAGCGGAATAAAATTGGCTAAATTTCGAAGGGAAGAGTTCATACCTTCTTCCAGGAATCCTGATGCCGATTAGCGCCCTTAAAACAAGCCGATGATTGTATCGGAAGGCGCTACGAATGCGCGCATTATAGGAGTCAGCAATTTTCAAATTTCTCACTGTGCGAAATATATATATTGGAATGAACCAACGGCTTTTTTAGAACTGCCAAGTGTGGGTACCCGCATTGCCTTTCAGAAAAATGCCGATAGAACGTTATTTAGCTGCTGATATTAATTTTTTATAGGGAAAAAAAGTAACATTCATTTTTCATTATTGTTTATAGCTTATTGTTTATTGCATAATCGGTTCAACTGTCATCACAACTACATTTAGGTCCATCGTACTGAAAATTTCACTATATTCCATAGGATGATGTGTGTGTATAATTATTTTATGTTATTTTTTTATAGAAAAAAAAAAATAAAATAAAATAAAATACACGATTTCTCCATATATAGTACATATGAATATTAAATAATAATCGGAGGAATATATTTTATTTTGTTATATTTGCACTAGATTTACACCAACGTTTATTTTTAAGGAAACACTATTACGATTAAATAAACCATTTATCTGCAATGCTCCTGAGAAGATTGGACTTAAACGATCGCCTTAAGAAAAACCTTGCAGCTGGGGTCATAAAAATATATAAGACATTCATTCTCTGACATACAGTCTATATTTTCTCTTTCGTGAATGTGGAAAACAACTTAAGATTGTCTAAAAAATGTATTTGCCCATGATACAATCCATGTTGTGTATTGGTCAACAATAGTTAATTTTTGTGTAACACATTTCACTGCGTAATTCATTGTGTAACTTTGAATATATGGATTTCGAAAATTTCTTTAAAGAACACCTGGACAGGATTTAGCATAATATCAAGAATATAATTTTAAAGAAATTAAATATATAAGACATCAAATGTTTAATAATATAAATAGATGGTATATTTTTTTAGTAACTCGAATTAAAATCATCAGTTGAAATAGTTGTTTAAAAGCCACAGCATATCTATGACGATGTACATTGTTTACAATAAGTCATTCGAAGCATCTGTAACCAATGAAAAATGTAACGTCGAATTTGAATTAGAAAAATGTAATCAGTTTGTAATAGATAATGTTTGTAATAGATAACAACTCGCATTGTTAATCCGAAGGTTAATTCTTAAACGGTGTTACTGAAAATGGTCCAAAAAGGTATTGGTAATTTGTTTTTTTTTATAGTATTTAAAGTTTAATAAATAGAAACAAGATTTCTTGTTGACTGCCAAATAAGGTTTAAATTAATTTCTTCGCCGATGTTTGGTTATTAATGCAAAATCAATCATGTTAGGTATAGAATAAAAGTTAATAAAACCGGTTAGTCTTTGTTTACAAAGAGAGCCTTGGGGGATTTTTGAAAATGGTGGAGTATTTATAAAAGGAAAACAAGCCAGTTCAAAACATAAATAGGAAGCGGCGAAAAAAGGCAAAAGGTAGAAAATGTCGTGGCTGAACAAAGAAAAAGCCACGAAGGCCACGGCGCAATAGAGAAATGAAGAAGAGCAAAGAGGAAATTCCAGAGCTGGTCATCGCTCTTTCTTTGTTTAGAGTAGACTCTGGCAAGCGAATAAGAAACGAACCGCTTCTCTTTTCGTCTCTCTTTCCACGGACCTTCTCTCTCCAATCCCCTCCCATTTTCCTCATCTTTTTCTTACTTCTCCGCGTCATCCGGCGTGTTCGGATTTTTATACAGGAGCCGAATTTTACGAAGTCTAGGGCACTACCGAGATATTAAGAGATTTCCGGACTTTCACGTGTTTTGGAATTTTTTCAAGTGACTCTTTCCGAATGACAGACGCTTGTTTTCATTTTTATAACACATGATAGCTTGGCGCGTTTTTTACTAACCTCCCTGACTTCCACGACGTCGTCAAGATCTATGTTCCCAAAGAAGGTATTTAGCCTAAAAATAGGTCACCTGGAGATCTATCCATGCAAAATAGAATTCGCAGGCTTTTAATTTCTTTCAGTCAGCCTATCGAATCTCACACTTGGCACAATTTCACGGTTAATTTTATCGCTTCTCTCCCGATAAGACAAGAGTTCATGGCACCCAAGAAGTTTATTCGCCAAAAAAGCGAAAAAAAAACAGAAAGAGAATCGACCAAGGGTTATTCAAATTTTCGTCTCGTTCTACCCATCCATCTGTTTTGAACTCGGCTTTGCATGCTGCTGGAGGTCTAGGATTTACAGTGTTTTTTTTTTTTTTTTTTAGGTCGAGACGATTTCACAGGAGATCATGAGGCCCGAAAAGTTTTCCCACTCCAAAAAAGATCGACGGTTCGCCCTACCCCTCCCACGCTCTTGAAGCCTGACAGGATTTCAAAGTTTCTGTCGCCATCGCGGTATACCATGACCTCGAAAGATGTTGTTGTTTTGGGAATATGAATGAATTTTTAAATCTACTCCTCAGCGGTGGCTTTATTCCTCTTTTTTTCCAAATCGCAAGTTTAATTTCACGCTTGATTTCGTACGTTTGCGCCCACTTGGTGTATATTTGCTCTTGTATTTACTTCTACATATATATTCCGTTTATATGGAAGCAGTTTTGGCGAGTAATTTTTTAGCATACATTTTAAATATTGCCATTATTATATTAATTACACGTAAATTACGTAATCGATCTAAATATGCCACGTATTGGGACGTTGGTTATGAAATGAACTTATGTCAATCAAGGCTTGTTCAAATGAATCAGTTCGTTGAAAATGTTGAATTAATCAATGATTCTTCCTAGTAAATGAATAACGATTATTTTTCCTTGAACCATGTATTTGTGTCCAGGCGGATTTCTTAAAAAGCAGCTCCACAGATAATGAAAACCGAACTATTGTAGAACATCTGTAGAATAGCGGACGTAAACAGATATATACCCAACTATTTCCCACGGGTCTATTTCAACCAATCACCATGAACTGTAATTTCCTTCACTGCTTCCCTTTAAGTCTATTTTTTGTCCCTGTCACAAACATCTATTGAATTTTCACACAAGACGCAATGCTTCCAGACTTCAAGCAATTAGAAATTACAATACAATCTGAATGTTAAGTTAACGTTTAGATTAAGTTAAATTTATATTATGTTTATTATATTGTACGATAATTATAAAGACTTACTTAATATTGTAGAAGCATTAGGTATTAAATTTGTAGATTATACACAGGGCTCAGTTTATCTGTAGAATTGTTTACCAATAGTAAGAAGCCAAAGGTATATATTAATGTATATGTGATTGCGCAATCGTTCACATTTCAGCTACACCTTTGTATTGCCATGATGGCTCCGTCTACCTAACCTAACCTTCTTTTTATGCCCGTGCGGATATCCATGCGGATTTCATTGTCTGCGGGTCCTCCTTCAGGTACCTGAAGAAACCTCGGACCCTTTTTTAATTTGCCATAGATATCGTTTTTCGACATCGTATTAAGAGTTTCAGACCTTACCCAACTGGGAACTGAACAGGGCCTAAAATTTAATGTACGGTATTAAATGTAAACGATTACGATATTCTCGGTTAAGTTTATAGCCTACTAATGGTATTGTTAAACCTGCTTTGCGGGTGAATATCCAGTATATAATTGTCATTTCTCAAACCAAAATGAGTTATAAAAGAGTTTAGATTCGACGTGATTCTTCATCCATATGTTATCCAGTTTCGTATTAAATTACTAAAAAAATGTGAATAAAGAACCTTTTAAAGCACGTAGAGAACGCGATAAAATACAAAAACAAGATTCACCGAAATGCAAATATTTCTTTAAACTTAAAAGCAAATACTTTTAACCCATTGTACATACATGAAAAATTGAGAAAACAGATGAGATACTGGCTTGAGACTTTCGGGCTTCGGTGTCACATTATACAATATTCATGGGATTTCGCCTAGTTCGACTCCCTGTCGCCATATTGTATAATTGGACGACACTAGTATAGGTTTCTGATTCGGTCAAAATGTTAGTACGGAAGGGAATACCTAATGTACGCAATATAATATATATCAGTGATATAGTAATATCTGGTTAACCATTTTTGCGAACGGCAAACTTACGTCTTTAACTTTACTTCTAAACAAGTATTTTATTATTATATATACCAACACATTTATCACATAATTGAACGTTCGCTAAAAATAAGACATCAAACAATAATGGGATTTACTTAGAAACATGGATTACATATTTTTTGGAAATGTCAAACTAAAAAATATATATGGTCGCAGCCGCAGTTAATGCCAATCACGACTTATGAAAACATAGACACGAATATAATTTCGCCTTTCAAGATTTTTTACGCTCCCTCGTAGAATGGATTTTAAACGAGCGATGCTTTACTAATTCTCCTAACGATTCGTACGTCACTTATAATGACGCATGAATCATTTACTTCACTATAATGTTTACAGTAAAATCGTTTCTCCGGCTGTCAAATGATACTTTAGTAGATCGTTAACGGAATTTCGCCTACGAAACGGTTTTTTAAATCAGTGTCATTTTAATTTCGTTCTCAGCGCTTTCCGCGGCATTCCTTCGTCGAGTCTGGCTTCTTTATTAGTAGTCGTGGTCGGATGCTCTTCGCATGGTGGTCCGCGCGCGGGAACTGGAATGTGCCTACGTAAACTCAACCGAGAGAGCGACCCGTGGGGGTCCTTGTGAATGAACCTACCTGCCCCATCTACGATCTTAACTGGCGGCGCTTTTGACTCCAACTCCGATTTCGGGCCTAACAGCCCATTTCGTAGTATTCCCCGAGTCCGTGTTAATAAAGGCACTTCTCACTTTCTCTTTCTCTTTTGCTCCCTCTTTCGAACTATATTTTTTCTCACTCGGTAAGCCATCGAAAGAACGCAACAAAAAAAGGAAAACACCATATAGCCCCACCCGAGCCCTGGGCTCACTTCTAGTCTTCTTATTCAGCTTGTCCGATGCTTTCTCCGAATTATTCTCTCATTGTTCCTTCGCCGAACGAGCGTCTACGACTCGTGTGGTGTCCTTCGAATGTTTTTTGCGGCTTTATTCATTATCTTTGTTCTCCCTCTCTCTCATTGCATCTCTTTCTTTCTATCTTTCTCTCTCTTTCTCTTTCTCTGTCTGTCTGTCTGTCTGTCCTTTGGATCCTTTTTCTTACGGGCTCGCGCCTTCTCGAGTACATCGAGGATATATATACGATTGATTTTCAACAAAGCGATCGGTCTTTGTTTGGTCTGCCTGTGAGAATTTACCGGTTCATCATGTTCAGTCACTGATGGCGCCTTACGTAGTGTCCGTTGCTCGACGAATACTACTATAGTAAATGTGTGACGAGCACAATGAAAAACTGTATACAATTATGGATTTATAGCTTTTTATTATCTCCTACGATAAACGGGACATTCTACAAGTAATTGTATTACTAAAATATATACAACATGTTGAAACGGAGAGAAAAGTCACTCTTTTGAAATGAAATTTCTCATTTGAAAAGTAAAGTGAAATCGAAGTTTCTGTTTGGCGCCAGCATTCGTAATGTAATGTGCATTATTATTTGTATGCCAATAGTGGGGGCTGCGCCGTATAGCGAAACTGTATATGTAAGCGGACGAACATTGTATGTGTGGTATGTATG
>JAPYZR010005566.1:6219-17742 GCA_030522945.1 Trichopria nigra
TATCTGGAACATATATGATCCAGATGTAACCATATATGATCCAGATATAGCCATATATAATTCAGATATAATTATATCTGAATCCATTTTTTCCCGGGTATTGCATTTTTAAGATGGTTTGAAAAAATCATATCTGCTAAAAGTAAAATAAATATTTTTTATTTTTCAAAATACATTTGGCGCATGTAAAGAATACAAATGAATTCAAAATTATCCGAGAATTATATACATAGTTAATCATATATGTATGTATAACGTATATACAGTCCATTTGCGTACAGTACTTGCATACTGATGTTGGTGGATGGATGGTGTAATGATGTTAAATAGGAAAATTACATCTTCGTTTACATCTTCGTTTGTTAAACAATCTTAGCAAATGAATTTAACTTGTCCATTGTACCAATGTTTTTCATTAATTTAATAATATTATCTGTCTTTTATTAATTCTGACGAAAACTACAAAAATTACTTCGGTCGCGAAATTAAATTATTTATTTAATATGCAGCGTTTTATTGGTGTCGATTGGTAAAATTCCTTCGTTTCTTGCAATGTAATCATTCTCCGAGTAATCTCGAAAAACTAACAGATTTCCATCGATTCTATCTGATGGGTCGAACTGTTTACGCCAAAGCCAAATTCACCACGTGGCGTATATAAAAATTCTTTATAGGTCAAATACAATATCACGGCAGAAAAGACATGGTGGTTTCGATAAAAAAAAATTTTCCCCGCTGATATGGATTTGCTTTATGATTACGCTCGGCAGTATCGATCGAAAGTGTTTGTCTAAGAGTATCTCCCGTCAATATTTTGTTGAAAAACACAAAGCAGTGAAATTTGACTCAAATTACAGCCAATATTTACTTTTCGACAATTACTATATATACATTTTTTTGAGTATTTGGGTAGCAAGGAACGACTTTCTTTTCTTTGATGGCTCCAGTGAAAATTAATGTTTGGCAAAAAAATGGATGTTAAGCCCGTAATTTCGGGTATTACGAATCGAGAACAAGGCAGACACGTGTACGAATACGTGGGTCATTATTATCCATATAACGATTTGGAGAATCTTCGAGTCGACGTTTCAGATTTTGAATGGTGAAGGAAGGGGGTTTTTGGCTAACAACACTGTATAGTAATTAATTAATTATATATGTATTTGGAACATTTTAGAACTATTTATTTCTATTAATCAACTACAATCAAATGTATTTTAATCGTAAGCAGTTTATCTTTAAATAATTGTTTTTTTTTTTAATGTAATTCTAGGTAAAAATGAAAACAGTTGAAGAACAATGGAATCAATTTCTACTAGAAATATTAAAATGTCAAAAATAAATTAAATGTTTTCTTTTTAATTGATTTTTTATTTGATTATTTTTCCATTTTTTTTCATTTTTTTTTTACATTTTTTACCATTTCTACAAATTTAATTTTTGTAAAAATATTCTTCAAATTCAGAAGTATATTATTTCTTATTTCATCTGTTCTCGTCATTTTGTAGTCCTGTTTCATGAATGTTAAACTCAATGGAGTTCATCTGATTTATTATTTTATAAAAAAATTGTTTTGATTGTTTTAGATACCAATTTTTATAAGCGTGTGTGAATTTTTGTCTCGTTATTTTTTTGCTTTCGTAACGAAGTATTCCTTTATTGTTTTCTGTAATTAATAAATTTTGATATATTTTGCTGTTATGTTATTAAAGTTTTAAAATATTTACAAATTCTTTGGGACTTTTACGTTTTGTAAATCATTGTACAGTTTTGTCTTTTTTTTTTTATTTTTTTTTTTCCTATCTTAACGAAACCCTTTTTTCGTTGTCAGTCAAGAAGTTTCGTCGCTTGATTTGTACTTTTTTAAATAAAATGAGTTATAAAAAATGATAAAGAAAAGCTTTCAAAGTGTCAGTATGAAATGGAAGAAACAATTTTGAAAATTACTTGGATGGTAACTTTAAGAACAAGAAGAGCTGATGTAAACTATAAAAAAAGATATAAATAAATATTCACATAGAACGTGAACTGTGTACGAATCTATATATGTAAGAAAAACAAGAAAAAAAGAAAGATAAGGTTAGCCTCGCGAGCATTAAAACAAGGCGCAGAAGCATATAAAATCATCTTTTAAACGGCGATGAAGAACACGTTCTTGAGTGAAGAATCGTCGCACGATAATAAAGTAGTTCATCAATGTCGTTCACCTGTTCACTATTAATGGTATTTGAATATGTAATGCGAATATCATATTTAATGTTTTTGTTTCCAGATTTAATGTGATAAATTGTGTGTGACATTTTCTTAACGTGCATTAAAATTTTTTCAGATCCAGATCCAGATATAATTATATCTAATCCATTTTTTCCCGGGAGTGTAATAATTTTTACCTCCCCATGGCTCTTCTCATCTCTCATCTCTGTCCAACCTTTCACATTTGGTAAAAGGTTTGCAAGTCCATCTGCCTCGGCGATCCGTGTCATACCTCTGTTGACACTGGTCCATAGTCACATCCCTTTCTTCGCCCACGATCCTGACTCTGCCGATGACTACACCAGCCTTTTCAGCATTACGTCTTCTTTAGTAGATTATCTTTCGTCCCAGTGCTAGTACACAGAAAACAAAGTATTGTTGGAGCAACCATACTATGGCTGGACCAACCATAGAAATGGTCGTGTCAACCAAGAGCATGCATGGTTGTGTCAACTATAGTATAGTAGTCCCAACAATACTTTTTTTTCCGTGTAGGTCTACTGGAATGGTTCCCGCAATGGCTAGTGCAGCCGGTTCTGATGCAGTACCTAATACTCTAAGAGCAGCCCCGCGCTGGACCCTGGCTATTGTTTTTCAATGGAACTCTTTTTGCAGAGTCTCTCCTCATATCTCTACACCATACAAAAGTATGGGATTGGTGACTGACATCAACAGTTTTATCTTACTAGCTCTCGGACCACCGATATTCCTCATTAGTCGGCTGAGCGATTGATGTGACCACCGATGCTTTATCTGCCCCTTTTCTGATATGTTCTGCAAAGCTCATTCTTGAGTCTAGGGTGAATCCTAAATATTTTATGAACTCTTCTGACTCAATGACAAGATCATTGATGTTCATCCTCGATGTCCATCGCTTGAATGTTGTTGAAACTTGCTTTTTATTATTAGTATAATTATATGGTAAGTTTTGTAGACATTAGAACCCAAAATGACGTTTACTTTGTTCGTCAGATTTGACAAAGGTAGTTCATTGCAGTCGACTTTCATAATTTTTGTATATTGTAATATTAAACCTATAATAAATAAATAGAAATAAAATATTTTCATTGATATAAGAAAAGATTTGTCATTTTTTACATCAAGTCAAGGCACTTTTACACCTGAAGTATTGTTGATGAGGGGTATTTCGCCACAAGGTAAGTATAGTTTCATATAACTCATGGAGAATACGTATTATGTATAATTTTCATTCTTTTAAATATTAAATAAAATGGTCACTTGACCCGGAAACGAAGCGGATATTTTTTATTCTATATGTAAAATTACATTTAACAAGGGATAATATATTATTTAATAATTCAGTCAGAGTGATTTCTGGCATAACTCAACTTTCTTTTTATTTTAGATCTTTTTTCCAAGGAGCAATATAAATGTATTAACTACGTGAGGTGTATGCATTAAATGTGCAAATTTATGAATCGCGTTGACTGCGATATGCTCATTAACAGTGTAAAAGTATAAAATTATATCAAATGGGATCGTTTTCGTAAAATTGATAAATACGACATGGTATCTCAATCTTGTATGACTTGATACAAGATTGAACCTTAACGATTGAAACTTAATAAATTACATTTATTTGCAAATGTCGCAGAAATGACATATGTTAATTTAATATGTTAATTGTAGGTGCGGCCGACTAGTGCATTCAAAAGCAATTAATAAAAAATATATGTGCTTTAGTACCGATGTTAACTAAATTGTATAGGGTTAACAGCAGGAAACCTCAAGCATAACACTTTTCACGTTTTCATGACTTAAGACTACTTCATGCGGAAACCGGAAACTCAACTTCGTTTCTACGCTAGGGCCGCAAAATATTGATGTAATAGTCGATCATTTCCGGCATTGTCGGAAAGTCAATTGACTCCTATTGACAAAGCAACTGCAATACAATATAATTCGTATTTTATTTTTGTACTTATTTTGTATCAAGAGATCAAGGTAGAAGTATTTTCTGGAAAAAGACGTCGAAATTTTTACATGGGGTAAAATCGGAAGAATGTCGTAAAGCCTAGAAAAATGTGGCAAAACTTGAAATAGTGACATCATGCGGCTTTTCCAAGGAAATATCTAAATGATTGTTTCTTATTCTTGGACACTTGCTGCACATGATATCAAAACATGGTTTCAACTCATTGATTTACCAGATAGTCTTACCACATGCTTTTACTACATGATTTAGAACATGGTTTTACCACATGCATTTAATACATTGTTTTACCAAACAGTAGCAAATGCCAAAAAAAAACATGGTTTCCGACATGAGTTTACGACTTTTTTCATGATTTTGAAATATGGTTTTACCTCATGAATTTACCGCATAGTTTTACGTCAGGAATTTACCACACGGATTTCCGCGTAGCGTACCACATTGTCTTACCGCATATTTTTCACTACATGATTTAAAAACTGAATACTACATTTATTTAATTTTTTTCAATTTTTCTTTCGTACATGAAACATAACCTCTGGATATAAAAACTTGGTTTTATTTTCGGAATTTACCACATAGTTTTACCACATAGCGTTACCACATGGATTTACTGCATTTTTCCATTACATGATTTAAAAATTTCGTTTTACCTCAGAAATTTACCACATAGTTTTACCACATAGCTTTACCACGTGGGTTTACCGCACTTTGTTCACTACATGATTTAAAAACTTCGTTTTACCTCAGGAATTTGCCACATAGTTTTACCACATAGCTTTACCATACTGTTTTAGAACATGGGTCTACCGCATTTTTCTCACTACATGATTTTAAAACTTGGTTTTACCTCAGGAATTTACAACATAGTATTTCACGTAGTTTTACCACACTGTTTTACCACACTGTTTTACCTCGTGGTTTCCCCATATATGGGCTTAGTACATGATTTTACAATGTATGGATTTTATCATCGTCTTGGAACAAATGTTTTACAAGCTTGCGACAATGACCTACAGGGGACTTTTCACCTGTCAGCCCGCTCGCTCTTCGGTGAACGGGTATCCGCATGATATAGCAGCATTAAGGAATTCGTGCCGACAATTGGCCGGCCGCGCATTCGCTCGTACCCTGGCCGCGTATAACCGTGCGAGCCGGTCACAGCAGCCCTCTGCGAAATTGGCCGGGCGTAATTCGCATCGAATCCAATTCGGTAGCCGAATTGTGCGGCGCCTCCCGCGGATGATAAGGACAAACGCCGCCCGCTGTCGCAGCATATGCTTCGCCCGATTCAGGGTAGCGTATATGAGAGCCATCGGGTTCGACGACCCCGAATTGGCTTCAATTCCCTTCCTCGTGTCGAGGCTAATTGAGTTTTCGGTCAGTCGGCTACGACGTCGTGAACCGCGTCGTCCACTTTGCGAAGGACACGAACGGCTTTTGAGCGACCGAGCGAGCGGTCCCGGTCGTCTTTCGCTCCCGAGACCTCTCTGTTATAGGCACCACTTTGTCGGTCGTTCACCTTTTCAGCGCGTCTATACGGTCACGCCGCGCCGACGGGCCTTTTTTCTGACACAACACCACTACGAATTTACATCGGGTTTAGCGACGACGACGGCGCTTCTAGCCGCCTCGGCGACGTTGTCCGAGTGCCGGCGAGCTTTTCCGATACAGTCGAAGCGGTAAATTGCGCCCACGACTCGGCGGCGGACGCAGTTCGGCGAGAAAGAATTTTAGCACGATTGATGTTTGGTCCTTTCTAAAAATTCATATTTTCAGCCGGCCAATGTCTTTCTTGTCTCATTTTAGGCGTTTTCCGGCGTCGAAGATGACATTGTTTTCCTAATCAAATCAAGTACTTGTAGCCCTTATCCGATATACTATTGCTGGTGATCAAATGATGTAATTTGTCCATTCAATTGTTGAATGGAAATTCGTGTTAACCACATTAACACCAACTATTATTAACTTTTAAACAAAATAAGAAAAGTTTGTTCGCACTCGATCGACGCATCTGTATAGTAATTGTAATTATAAACCCATGTGGTAAAGCCACGTGGTAAAACTATGGGGCAAGTCCGTGTGGTAAAACAACGTGGAAAAATATGCGGTACATTCTTGTGGTAAAACCCAGTTTTGAAATCATGTAGTGGCAAAAATGTGGTAAAGCCATGTGGTTAAATTATGCGGTAAACCCGTGTAGTAAAACTATGCGGTAAACCCGTGTGGTAAAACTGCGTGGAAAAATATGCGGTGAATTCCTGAGGTAAAACCCAGTTTTTAAATCATAATCATGACCATAAAAAGATACAACACGATGTAAAACTAAGATTTTTTTAAAAATTTATCATCAATTTTGCCGGCCATATTATGGTTTACTAAATTTGTACTGAATTTGTTACTTTTACAATATTTACGTAGCTATAATGTTGGTAAACGTAATCATTTATTATTAATCAATATCTCATTACAATTAATAAGAACTATTGAAACAGTTCCATGGATTTAATGAATGAGAAATTCCATCATATAATTCAGTTCCGGACTGACATTCATCCCTTCCAATGCTCGGATCGAAGGAATTTCAGAAGTCTTGGAATAGCCATTTTCGTTGATGAGGAGGAAGCTTTTGAAGGTCAATGTACTTGTTTTTTTTATCTGTTTTTTTTTTCTCTATCTTGTCTCGCTATTCGAGATTTTGCTAAAAATGTTGAGATATTACTAATTTCATTCATCATTTTTACTGACAGATGCTGATTTCAATCTCGTAAAGTTTTTAGAATAATTAATAGAAACATACAAAATAACGACAAAAACCTAACAAAAGTTCCGATACTAATGAAATGTTTAATAAATGAAAATGTTGATTAAAAAAAAAAAGAAGTTTAGTGAAGAAAATAATAAAGTATATGCTAAAAAGACGATAAAATGAAGAATATTTCAAAAATCATAAAAATTGACACGATTGCTACTTGTTGTTATCAAATTAGTGAGTTTTTACTGACTTTTGTAAATATAATTACTGTTTTTACTATTTATAAATACAACGTTCATTTCTTCATTTAAATATAGTATTTAAAGAACCGTCCAAAAACTACCATGCAGATAGGTAAAGTAGAGAATAATTAGTTGACTTTTTTAAATTGATATTTTTTATATTTTGTTCGTTACAAAAAAAAAAAAAAATAAAAAACAGTATTCGAATATTCGAAAGTAATTTATACGAAATAATTTATACGAAATAATCTATACGAAAATCCCTGATGCAGTACTTTTCGAATGTTACGTGAATTTAAGTCGTTACTTTATCCCCGCCACATAAATTTAATCAATCCGGACAATGACCTATGTTTTGACGAAAACGAGGTGACTCATTGTCATCACTATGATTAATAATTGTAGTATTTTTAAATTACATAATACCACGAAAAAAGAAAAGGTCCATAAAAGTCTATGAAAATTAGTAACATTTTTTGAAAATTGGTTGGTTAATAAAAAGTTGAAAATGGAACAAAACCGTAAAAAGAACAATAACAATCAATGACATTTTTCACATACTCTTAAATGATATAATTTAATAATATAAAAAATAATAAAAATAAAAAATGATATCTGTATTTTTTTATTATACATATATATAAAATGTTAACTTTAATTTTTATATTATGTATTTTATTAAAAAAAAACCATACATTTTTATGATTTACGTTAATGTTATTTAGTTTTATTTTATTATATATACAATGCAATGATTCCAATATAGAACTTTAATTTCAGAGTAATGTGAATTTACTGCTTTTATTTTGCTTGGCATGCATTTTTGGAGGGTAATGTCATTAATTAGAGTCTGATGAAAATATAGCCACTCATAAAAGATAGTAGTGGCTATATTTTCATGACAGAAAAATTAGACATTCAAATGCTAAAAAAATCGTCAAAAATATCACCTACAATTTAAAAAATTTTTTATTATATATATATAATATTAACATAAAAGCAGTAAATTCAATTTACTCTGAAATTAAAGTTATGTATTGGAATTAATGTAATATATTGGATATATAAGAAAAGAGCAATGAAATCTCTTATTTATAATTATGTAATAAGTAGTATAAGAATGCTAACGGCACATTAACATTAACACTCTGAATAAAGATAAAAAATTACGTGATATTATTGACCCATTGCACTACTTTCATAATGAAAATTCTTTGGAAAAGTTTGGTCGATTATAATCTTATTAATATTTGCTTGATATTTTTTTTTTAATAATTTCGATGGCCTTATTTCATATTTGTACGGAATTCAGGAAGATGATGTTTCGATCATTACTGCCGAAATTTCGGTCAGTGACCTCCTCCTCCTCCTCCCTCCTCGAGGCGTTGTGTGTGATGAAGATATGAAGTATTCTCTCGGTTAAAAGTCCACTGATCTAGAGTATCGACAATGGCACTTGATTGTTCGCCAATATTATTAAATACAATGCGATGATAACAATCGTCGTGACTAACTACCTGAAAACTACTGACAATCGTATATCTGGACCTGAAATCGTAATAAATATACAAAGTGTACTTTAACGCCAAGCGAATGCGGCCTGGCGGGCTATACGAAAGTGGAAATTGTGGTCACTGACCTCGGGACACTACCGTGTTTTGATAAAAATAACATATTCTCCACTTAAATGACACTCTGTATTATAACTGATCGACTACTGTGTTGGTTGATATTTTTAATTTATCTCGTGATATTCAGAGCGGTTTTTTGAATGTTACAAACAATAAAATTGTGACGTTTTTCCGCAATCTGATCTGTGTTTTGACGAAAATGAGGTGAAACACTATAGAAGGTTATTCTTGTCTCCCAGCACGTATTATTAATTTTCTGAAGAACTAGATCAATTTTATTGATTAATTTGTCATGCGATGTGCGTAATTAGCCTGATTGATTATTGTTATTGTTATTGGACTATTTTGTTAATACGATAATTTCTTATAGGGCAAGAAGATTATTAAACAATTAATACATTTATTACCTGTAGATGTAAGTATATAATGCCGGAAGTAAATGAAGTAAAACAATTCTATCTTCAAAAAATCATCTAAATTTCTTTTTATTTTTTGCAATAGTATGCGTAAAATTCGATTTTACACATCGTTTTTAGTGCGTAAAATGCGTTTTTATGCACACTGTGCGTAAAATAGAAACAATGCGTAAAATCGAATTTTACGCATACTATTGCAAAAAATAACGTATGCGACTCGTGCGAACGTTTTACGCACTAGTAACATAAAATACTATTGTTTAATTGTAATCATATAAATCCACAATAATAATAATAGTTATGATGTTTCATACACGAAAGTCATGCGAGTATTATACGCCCATAACACAGCAAAAACATTCGAGGTCAGTGACCACAATTTCTACTATGATTGTCGAGACAGCATCTTATTGTACAGATAATAATTTGGGCCATCAGAATTATTTCAAGAATTTCGAGGGGATTATGATAAAGTGATAAAATTAGAATTGACACAATAAGTATCATTTTTTCTAATCGAGCTTTACCATCGTGAATATCGTGAATAATAACATTCACATTTTCAATGTATTTTTCACGCAATAATACGAAAGAAACTCGGAATTCCCGAATAATATTGTGAAAAAATGCATTTCCCGCCCTAGTAAATGAAATGTAACAGTTACATAATTGTTAAAAGTGTATTGTTGTTGGGTTATCGAAATATTACTATAATTTTTATTTCAAAAAATTGAGAGACAATATTTTATTTATTTTTTTTCATTTAAGAAATTATAATGAAATTCAAGATGATAAAATAAATTAAAATATTAATATTATTGACGGAGCAAAGATTCAACCGAGACCTGGTACATATACTTCATTTCCTGCAGTACAGTAAGAACAATATGCAGAAAAATTGTGAAATATTGTATAAATCATCGTAGCTGAGGTAAACCCTATCATAGGCTTAAATAATTAAAAAATAAATAAATAAAAAAAAATCTAACTCAGAAATCTGCTTTAGACCCTTCTGTATTTCTTTCATTTGAAAATAATCATAAACAAACCATTTAATTTTTCAATGGTTTATAATATGCATTCGATTACAATACAACGGTGTATCGTTAAACATAAATTGCAGGAATAACATCAATTCAGGTGGATGGAGCACGTGTTTATAGACAAACGTTAGTCGAGACCAGCGTATATATACGCATATATACTTGCATCCGATCGGAACGCACCGTGGGCCCGATCTCGGACTGACCTCTATATTACGTATTGACCAATTATATTATCAATCGCCGAAGGCGTTTTACATCCTGGGTTCGCAAACAGGTGTTCGAACGGCGAAATTTCCTCTATGGGGCGGTAGAGGGGGGGGGGGGGGGGGCGGGGGCCCCCGAAAAAAGATAATAAATGGAGGGGAAGGAACGGGGAACCGCGAGTGCCGTTTCTCACAATCGTCGATTTAAACCGGAAGAAAGGTGGCAGGACTGACTTGAATTTATAAATTTTTGATTATTAATTAATTTTTATTTTTTTTATTTCATTTCGATATATTTTCAGTCATTTTTACAGTGTAGTTTGATATTTTCCTCTTACTTTATCTGGACTTTTTCCAGTCTTATTTTCGAGCTTCTTAAAAGCGTCGTCAGTTTCTATTTTCATATTTTTAATGTTTGGAAATGTAGTATTGTTGTAGCAATTATAGTCTATGGTTAATGCATCAACCATATAAATTATTGTGTCAACGAGAAGAATGGTGTTGTGGCAACTATGTCCCAACAATAGGGAAAAGAAGTATTGTTGGAGCAACCATTCTATGGTTCTATCAACAATAGAAATTGTTGCCTCAACGAGAAAAATAGTTGTATTAACTATACAATGATCTTGTCCCAACAATACGGAAAAAGTATTGTTGTATCAACCAGACGAATGGTTGTGTCAACTATACTATAGCCTTGATCCAACAATACAAAAAAAAAGTATTGTCGTAGCAACTATTCTATTGTTGTATCAACCATATAAATTGTTGTGTCAACCAGACGAATGGTTGTGTAAACTTTGTCCTAACAATAAGTTTTTTTTTTCTGTCTACCTTCATTTTCATAAATTTTCAACATTTATCTATCGATATTAAGTTAAACTAGGGGCTTCGCCCCTGCGGCCTTCGGCCGCTTAGTCCATTGTTCGTAAACTTTATAAAGTTTTTATAATTTAGTCTACAATATGAGTTTAGTCAACCGCAACCATTCCGTGTTCTTTGTTATGAATATTTTATACAAAG
>JAPYZR010005567.1:0-15941 GCA_030522945.1 Trichopria nigra
CCGTCGTCGGTACGTCGGTAGGTACCTACCGCTCTAGCTAGACTAAAATTTAAATGACGTTGCGACTGTAAGGGGTTATGTGCAATGTTTACATCACACATTAAGTCTAGCTAGAGCGGTAGGTACCTACCGACGTACCGACGACGGTACGGTAGCCATGACAGCGCTTACGCAGCCTGCTGCCACCTGGCGGTTCCGTTTGCTCATGAAACATCCTAATTGTCTGCGTGATATGACGCTAAGCGGAGCGAAAGTGACGGTTGGGCCATTGTGAGTAATGCAGGTTGGATCACATTAAATTTTGTTTGAGAAATTTTCATTTATTTTTTTGTGTCTCGTAGTAATTTTTGTTGACTTTTTTTTTAATATACTATACCATTTTATTTAAAAATTGACATCGACGGCCTTTTATTTAATTTTCAAATGTATTTCAACTTATTTCTGTCATTTATAGTTTATTTTTAACCATTTTCCTTCATATCTCATTGTTTTTCAACACTGGACCTATCATAATAACCTGGTCCGACCATGGCTACATTTTTTTAACGCCTATAATTCCTAATCTTTTGGTCCAATCATTTTTTAACGTTCAGCAAAAACATTTGCTATTTAAGAGTTCTTCAACCATAATAAAGTGGCAAAATTCAGTCCATACAGGTATATTACATAGGCAAAACTCATAACGTGGTCCAACCGTGAACACCTTCCCCTACCTGCTCATACATCTAAACGTTTACCCTCTTCTAGGTTAGGAAATTCAAAAGCCCTATAAAGTGATTCCGTTTGATGCTACAGATGTTTTTTAAAGATCGGGAAACCTTCTTTGAAGATGTGTAAATGCGAAATAGAATGTCAATACGAACGAATATGATAAAGCCAGCTTAAAACGTTCGAGATAGAAATCGAAGAGCGAGGACACATTTTCACCGCAGTTCAAGTATCGCTCTCGTTCTATTTCGAAAAGTAAACAAGAGCTAGAATCTCGAATAAAATACCAAAGTTCCACTCTTAAACCAATTATTGTCTTACGGATCTTCAAATTATTGAACACTTACTTCTGCGTTTGATTCGATAGAAGTTTCGCGGAAGATTCGGAGAAAAGTCTTTCCGTTTGAGAAGGAAGAAAGCTAAAAGAAATAAAGTAAAAGGAGTCGTCGAGCGGCACAAAGGCGATTATTTGCCATCGAACTGTCGGTTTGGTGTAGCCGAGACTTTCGCAAGATTGCACTTCTTTTTCTAGAGGCTTCGATCTGCTTCGTTCACGATCAGGGACGGTCTTCCTATTATTTCCCAAGGGGGAAAGTTTAACGTCCAGGACGTAGAGAGTAAGAGATGCCGAGTGCGCGCTTGAGTTACCCTTTTCCGGTCGGCTGCTATGAACGTTCCGCAAACATTGAGTGAATTGTCGCCTAGTCGACTATTTATTTTTTCACTTTACAAAACACCAGGAGGACCTATACGCCTAATCCCGAGTAAGTCCTATTTGTTTGATAAAATTTCGAGACACGTCAGATCTATGGTAGGAAATAATTTTTTTGGATCTGATTGGGTTATTGGGAAGATCAAAGCCTTATGTGGTCGTGTTTATTACCAATTACGTAAGGGTTTTATAGTTGTTACATAATTGTTACATAATAGTCGGAATTGTGCTTCAATTTTTGGAGATGCTATATTCAATGAAGCCTGAAAAGATTAGGTCCACGTCAGAATTGATTCAGATGGATCAAAAATCAAATTCCGTTTTTATATATATGATATATCTGTGTCTATGTATGTACGTACGTATAATTACATATGTCTAATTTACATTGCCGCTTATTGATTACATTAAACGTCATTAAAACAAGCGCACTTTTCGTAAATTCGAAAGGTCATGACAATGTCAAACGTGTAACTTTGATTTCAATCCTCCGATAATCCAGAGCTGTCTATGTCAATTCAGGCTAATGTGTACGAATGAAGTTTCCATTTCGAAACGTCACTGTCCTTTCTAGAAATATATGATAGAGACAGACGTTCCCGTGCAAGCGGGTAGATAAAAAAAAAAATTATTCAATATTCAAAGCAACCAGCAGCAGCCAACAAGCAGCATCAGTACGTGCCCGGTGGACGGTTCCGACAGTGACTGATGGCTGGAGGTCGAACCAAAAACCATAACCTTCCTTCATTGGCGCGCTTCGGCATGCACGTATATATACAGGTAAAGCGAACTGGTCAGTCGGTCTTTCGGTTAGTCGGGATAGCATCGATGAAACCTTGCACATTTGTTCTCTCACTTTTGAGTAAAGTTCCGACATGCTGGTTGTGCAGTATATAACTTGCGGTCTGAACCCTTTGGAAGGAACGCTCACTCGCCGTAAAGGATCATTCACATCGACCGACCGGAAGTTGCTCGTAGCTAGCTGGTTTCGCATTGCCGTGAAATGTTGAAATAGTAGATCACGTGTCCGTTTCGCATCTATCACAGTAGCATTCTAAATGAGATAACCGCTAAACTGAAATTACAGGTCACGCACCCTCGCTCGACATTGCGGTGGCAAGCTCATGGCTCAAGCTCAAAGTGGACTGAGAATGTATAGTATATTCCGTGATTTTGTAAATATTTGTTCGGGATAATGCGTAGGGCTATCACTGAAACAAAGATGTACTTCATTTTCGTCATAAAGATGTACCTTCCACTAAGTACATTTTCTATAGTAACGTTTTTACCGACATTCTCGATGGATTTCCTTTTGGACGATTATTGCATATCAATCAAATCAATCAAAAAATCAATATAACGATATCTGATTTCAGCTGCAACTTCTTTGTTCTATGAATCCATGTCTGTCAAACTTAAAATTTCACCATTGATCGGTACACATATATATTGTCAGACGATTAAATGTACCTAGACTTCATCCGGCACTCTTAGGTACTTTTTTATAGTTATCATCATAAAAAAAAATGAAAGAAAATGAAAGAAAAAAGCAATCCCTTTATTTTAGAAATATTACGTCGTATATGTATGCGTGAAGGGATGTATATGAATACATATGCAGGGATATATACGTACTCTATATTTTGTTGTAGTAAAAATTGAGTCACGAATAGCTGAATTTAAAGTGGCTTTAAATAAAGTGGTTTTCACTTTAATAAAATTTAGAGAGTATAGAGATTGACTTTATACCATCTGACATGTGCTTGAAATAATTCACTTTATGAACAGATCAAATATTTACATTTCAATTTTTCGAACTGATTTCCTGTTGCATTCAGTATACAATCTGAAATACTATAAGTAACTCTTTATTATTTTTTGAATATTGATAGGATTTTAACTTTATTGATAGAAAAAAAATCAATTTTCAAAATCGAAGCAAAAAGTTTTGAAACACTCAAATTTTCAATTTTTCTTCATACAGTACACTATAAAAATCTATCGGATTCCCCGCCGGAACTTTCTTGTTATTTTTAGCGAAAACTATGGTTGAGATTTATTGATTGTCGATAGGAAATGTTAAAATTTTTTAAAGTTATATTAAATATGGAAGGGTCTGCTGCAAATCTCGATATCCTGACTATAATATGCATGTATTGCGAATGATTAACTATTTAAATTACATTATCTAAGGCTTCTATATTAAATTACAGTTAATCTCTATTTTAAATTATAAAGCTAAATTGAAACGACGGAATTATTTTTATTTCAATAGAACCGACCGACGTAGGTAGTCGGGATATTAGCGTACAAGCTAGCCTCCATTATTCGAGTTCAGAGCCACGGTACGGTCAATTAAATTTCCGAGTTTCTAATGCAGCAGCTCGCAGAATATGACATGGTCTGAAATATATGATCAATATTACTCTTCGATCAAATACAAGTATTAAGTAATTGAATAAAAATTATATAAAAGTATATAATAGCATTAAAGCATTGGTAAAAATTTCTTTTAGAGCTCATCATGTGATGTCTCTGAATGAAGATTTAAAACGCACAATTAACGGGGTCTTTAAATAAGTTGATATTTATAAGCATCCAAAATTAAAGATTTAATATGATGAAGAAACTTTATATTCTCTACAGACATTGAAACAATTTTTTTAATTACTTTCTGTCCGGTGTAAATTACATGCCATGTTAAAAGCATTGGGAAACTGGACAATTTTACAAAAAAAAAAAAAAAAAAAAAATGGACAAGTTTCTACCAACCAGAGTTGCAAACATAATTATTGTGAAAAATGTTCGTTTTTGAACATATTTTTTTTGTTTTTCTTGATTGCTACTTGGTAATTTATTACAAAATAGTATTAGGTGTGCATGATCCAATAAAGATAAATAAAGATAAATGTTTATGATCCGGCCGCGTTGACGACACTCTTTAGAATTTATTCTTGTAAAAAAAAAAGAGATAGAAATAATAAACCAATGTTAAGATTTAAAAAACGAATTGAGATTTAGGAAAAAGGCTTATAAAACTTTAACAATATTTAAGTTTACTTAGTGTTATTGATGAAATAGAAATACTGACGGATATAAAGGATTACTTGTTTCTATACTTTTGTTTATGTTTACCATTCGTACAAAACTACAAAAATTATGTATTAATGATAATCTCATATATTGTATAGGTAAATTAGACACCCCGAGGAGAATATTAATTGTTTGGTAGTGAAATTTTTAAAAATTAAGGAAACACAATGGGTGTGTACTTACCAATAAGAGTACGACCTCTGTTAACCAACTCTTGTATAATGTAATTTTAAAACATATAGCAACCTTTCTGCAAAACTGTAAACTAAAAGAGTTGTAAACTATATTTTATGTACAGCTAAATAACATCATACCTATAGATGTTGATAAAGCTTAAATAAAATGTTAAAAAACTATACTCAATTTAAGATCATTTAGTCCTAATAAGTTTTTTTTTATTTAGTTTTCGGGAGTTCATTCGCAATAGAATTTCCTAAAGTTTCTGAAATATGATATTTAAGACCTCATTTGTTAAAATTACCTATTATTTTTACAAATTTTTTTTTATTTGTTTATTTAAGGTCGCATGCAGCTGGAGAGGTTATTAGCGACCATTGGTACATTAGTAGATCATTCAATCAGTAACTAATTTACATATTTCCGAGACTTTCAATATACATGTTTATAATCTATTATATAAATTTGTTTCCTTGACGAATTTAGCATGTTCATACAGTGTTGTCTGTTTTTGAGCTGGATAGTTTCTTCGGTGATGTTGCATTTGTTATAATATATATATATACATTTAATAATATTGTTATAATAAAAGTAATTATTTATCAACTATTTATATATTGATTTAAAAGTATATATTAAATCCACTTACGTACTGAAATTAAAAAATGTTCTTTATTAACCAAGTACTTCCGCGTGTTGATTCTTATAAACACAAATTGAAAGAAAAACATAAATATATAAAAGCTTCACCTATATACGTTGAAATTATACGTTAAAAGTATTGTACCATAAATCTCTAAGCAAATTATTTAAAGATAAGAGAAATTTTGAATAAAAAATAAATACGAGTCAGCGTTAACGAACTAAACGACTAAAAAACAGATTAATGCAAATAAAAAATTAAGATAAAATTATATTAAATGAATATAATTCATTTTAATTATTAAAACTGGCTATGGGAAATATAAACTCGAATAGTGCTCGCTAAATAAGTGAGGAGTTGCCGAAAGGCAAAGTCGTTTAGTAGTTTAGACACAACGATGCAGCACTTGAGTAACCACGGCACCCTCGACGATACGTAGAGAAGATATAGGTATGGATGGTTGCATTGTACGGTCGGAGAGATGAAATGGACAGAAAAGGGGAGGTATCCAGAATAAAATTTGTATACACTCCCCTACACCTGCATGAACACGTACACCAACAAGTATATATGTTTGCAAAGTAAACATGTCGGCCCAAGATCACGGAGACAGAAATAAGGCGTGGAAGAAAATGACTGATCAGTTCAAGTAATTTGAAATATAGTCCATAAACATAATGTAAAATCAAAAATATGTATATACTATAGTACATGTACATGCATCAGTAGTACAAAGTGAAATTTGCCTTTAAATTTCCTTATTATTATTATTAATGCTTGTACCCTGGTAGAAATGAAAACATTTTTTAACTAATTCTTAGACAAGTCAGATATTTACCATGTTAAAAGCATAGGAGAAATGGATAGTGTAAGAAAAAAATGGACAAATTTCTACTAGGGTATTAGTAATTTCAATTGAAAATTATTTTAATAACAATACTAATAGGGTAGCGCTTGAACATTTCCTGCAATATATTTAAAGTTGAAAATCTGCGAGTGAAGCATGTAAAGGCAAATCTCCATTTTGCAAGCGTGGCAAGACAGCGGTTTTAGGGCGGAAGCCCTTTTGTGGCGTCAGTATAGCTGAATCTCGCAGAGGTTGAAGCTCCTAATAGTTAAATTTTAAATGTCTAAACTGAGAAATCGCCGTGAATTTAGTACCATTATAAATTATTTGAGTTATTAGATTAAAGTAATTAATAATATAAGTACGCGCGTGTGCGTGTGTATATATGACCTTGTCTGAACAAGCCTCGTCTCACTTCATAATATTCATTTGATTTCAACTGAACTGCTCGTGAAATGTCGTTCTTTCCGCCCTTGATGCTTAATATACCGTTTGACATCGAGATCAGTATATGAAAAAACAAATAAAAGATGTGGTCGCGCATTGATCTAGTAAATTCGAACCACAGATAGTTGGATACATCGCATAAGAACTAACTTAAAGTGATGCCAAAAAGTACGCTGTTAAAACTCACATTTCTCAACGTGTTAGACTTTCGTCGCCTCATTTAATTACGTAATTCTGGTGGATCATTATCGATGTCAGGATGAGTCGCAGCCTCGTGCAGCTGTACAACACGTGCAATCGAGAATATCATATCCTAACGATTGTTTAGGGTAAATATGTCAAGGATGTAGGGTCCAGGTGGTATGTATATACATGCCAGAGCCTATAGTCGTATATATCTCGCAGCGTTACGCTAAATATAGCTTAATTAGCGGTTGCCCAAAGCTATCAACAGTCTGAAATATTCGTCAATGATGTAGCGATTGATTTCCAAGTTATTCCACTGAGCTTATATATTGCACAATCTTGGGACAACGATCTCTTAGCAAGGATTATATATTGCACGGCATTTTTCGCTTTTCCCGCAAATTGCACAGTCAGCTGCTCTTTTTATGTATAGGGATGGCTCGACCGTATTACTTCTGCCTCCTGGAGAGTCTCAGCGATGTCAAATGTAAGGTAAATGTAGAGACACCGGCCTCTAAATTATCCACCACATTTCAGGGGGGGTGGGTGACATTATGGTTATAAGACGTCGTAACGAAGCGCTTACGTTACGAGGGCAGCAATTCATGCATAAAATATTGGTTCATGAATGTTCGAAATAACAGAGACATTAGACAACCGCCATGAATTTAATTATTGCTTACGCCAAGGCGCTCGACAATATTATTAATTAATGAAAGATATATATTCAAATTGAAGTTTCGACAAGTTCAAGTTAAGACAGCTTAAATTATCGACCATATAGTTTCTACTTATAGAAGAATATTCGAATATTTGGGTTCGCCATATTAGATTTGTATACTAACAGAAAATACGAATGTCGCATGAACAACCTTGATTATTACTTAATTGGTATTGCCCTATTTAAGTGAATTGATTATCTTCGTGAAATGATGAAAAAATGCGAATTTTGGAACATATTTGAGCGCCATGTTGTATCCATATCGTGTTATAAATTTTTATTCCGACATTATTTAGTCGGGTCCACCGATTATGTACATTAAAAGTCGATGGATGCTACGAAATTTTTCTAAATTTAGATTCATCGAGAAAAAACGGTGGTATAAAAAACGATATTTTTACCGAGAATCATTAAAAATCTATATTAGAAAACTTTAATTTGAGACTTTCCAATCTAGAAAATACAAAAGAGCGACAAAATTTAGTAATGAAATTAATTCCAACAATAATATCGGAAATATTGAGTCAGACCAATCCAAGCTGGCAGTTTTTACTTACTTGACTTACTCCAACAAAGATTCCCCAAAAATATCCATTGATAATGGAATCAGTTTTAAAATGTTCGCGCAATTAATTCTTATATTTGTTTATATTTATCTCCAACTTCGCAATACGGTATAAAAGAAGATGTAACATTACACGATGAAATATCAATATAATATCGAAAAATGTACCGTGAATTTAATTTATTTTGAAACATTCACTTTTTACAATATGTAAAATACCAATTGTCACGATAAAATTTTGAAGGGCATTGTTTTACTTATTCGATGTTGGTTCTTATAAATATATAAAGTCGCTAATATAAAGTCTGAACTCAAAATTAAGAAATTCAAGATGGCGGCTGAAATATATATGGCCTACCTCAAGCAGAAAAATTAAAAATTTCAGTATAAAATAGAATATTTTGAAATAAAAAAAAAAAAAAAAATTGTATTGTATTCTGCATAAAATTTTAGACAAAAAAGTTCTGTTGTTATATTAAAAAAAAAAATTGTGTAGTTTATGAGGAAATAAAATATTGATAAAATATTGCCTTTTTGGATGAAACAGTCGTTTTTCTGCTACATATTGATAAAAAAATAACAACAATAAGTATATCGTAATTTTTTTCAACAATAGCTTTGGTTGTCAGCTTTAATCATGATTTAAAGGAAGTTTTTAATGGACGACTTTAATGTAAAAAAAGAAATTGCCGTCATTGTTTAATAATTGTAAAATGTATAATTATTTCTAAAATTATACAGAAGTATTTAGATACATTACTAATGATGTATAAGAAAAGTTATTTAGTATAGATATCATATAATGAACCGAAGTTATCACAAAAAGAAAAAACAAAAAAATTGAGGTGGGAAGTATACTTAAGTATTACGCCCCTGAAAGAGTTAATGAATTTTTCATATATAATTTGAACTGTGACGGACATTAAGTAAAGGAATTATATAATATGAAGGATTCACTTTTTTATTAGAAGCGTCAAGCTTTTGTTGATGTCATTACTCATCAAGTTTTGTGAAATTTTTCATGTCTTTTGTGTTTCCGATCGTCTTTAACAACGAAGCTGTCGTTTTCAATTTTGCAATTTCAATTTTTAATTTGTGATGAGCTACCCCGAATAAAGTGAATTTACGGATTTTTGGCACGATAATTTGTACCTGACAGTTTTGATAACTTGACGCACGACGCTGATAGTTTCATATTTAAAGTACTATTTTATATTTGATGATTCCAACATCAAAATGATATTCTGCCTTCAGAGTTGAATACTTTAGCAATATGTCAGTAATCGATACGATATCGGAAAGAGTCGCAAAAATTATTTACAAAAAAAGTTACTAATTCACTTATAATTCATTAATAAATTGTAGGCATTGTAACGTACTTGCCAATTCAGTAATTTATATATTATCTGAATTTACTATATTATCTGAAGTAACATCTGAATTATCTACTAATGCTGAGCATGTAGTAATGTTGAAAAAAACACTATCAATGTTTTGTTTTTATTATTGCATTCGCCACGACTAATTTTTTTATATTTTTTTTCTTTTTTTGTTTTTACATTCATTTCTTTCATCCTATTGTTGGTTTTACTTTTCGAACAAGGGATTGTGCATTTTTACGCCTCACCGAAAAATTCGCGGTTTCGCTATCGATTGCTATATCAAACCGAATCGTGCATGAATCGATATGTATGTGAATACAAGTACACGGTATACATGCCCTAACAGTTCAGCTATACATTGAAGCTGTGCTTTTTTATCCCTTTTTTTTCACGCTTAAAGCGTGCTCTTATGGCTACTAACCTTCACACATGAACTAAACCTGCAGACGGAAATGCCACTGGAGAGGTTGAATAGAAGAAAAGCAACGAAAAGTCACATGATTCGAAATTGTTTAAAATTTATTCAAATGCGCTATACGTGTGGGTGAGTATTTTTGTTGTGATCTGGTTAAACTCAAACAATTGCACTATTTACTGTGTTCAAAGAAAGAATCGTTCTATGGATTTGCCTACACGTACATCATGGATTTAAAGTGGTATAATACACTTATAAAAGTATAATGTATATAAACATCCGTCGATTAGAAATTATAATATCAATATATTCAGGACTTACTCTGATTTATTTTTTTATTTCATTAACAACAAAGAATAGACTCACTAAGAATATTTAGCTGTTTCTATCACGAGACAATAAAGTAACATAAAATCATAATCGAGTGAAGGAGATATACAGCAAAGGAAGAATATGTCGAATGCTCCTGGTGATTGTAGGCATAGTAATCGCGAACGTCACCATATCGTTGGTCGTTCTGACTCTGGTTCCGTATTACTGAAGCTATGTAAATGAATTTCATTTAATTATCCGAGAACTTGCTCGCGTACAATGTTTCTTACGGGAGGGAGAAAAAGATAAAGATAGTCAGACATAGAGAGAAAGACACAAGTGGATAGAACATTAAAGCTGCTGAGAGGGTGGTGATGGGGAGGAAGGTGAATAAGAGGAAAGATAAGAGAGAGAGAGAGAGAGAGAGAGAGAGAGAGAGAGAGAGAGAGAGAGAGAGAGAGAGAGAGAATGAATAAGAATGAATTCTCTACGGGGCGGCAATTTGCAGCACTGTATATATATATATATATATCGAAAGCTATAATGATCGCCTGGTTAATTTCATAACTTTCTATGGCAGTAGTAAAGTACCGAAATTGGCATCTAATTGGAGGAAATTTAAGAATACGAAACTCCGTCTGAATGTAAATGTGAAGCTTTGTCTCGGATAAAATTTACTTGTTTCATCACTCGCTGCGCAGGAGCAGTTTTGCGATTTTCCTTTAATAATCGTCTTACTTTCTTAATCGGTCAAAATGCGTAAAAGAAACTACTTTTGGAAGTAATTCTCATTTTGTAATGGGCGATAACATATTAATGATACGCTGATGCGTGCAATTAACTATTATGAAGAAAAATAATGTCAATTTATGTTAATAATATTACACCGATGAGATATCAAAATGGAATACCCTATAATATAAAATAAGTTGCAGTTTATGACCTCCAATACAGGTGTTGTTTTTTTTTTCTACAAGGGTGAGATATTTTCATAACAATTTTTTTTTGTTGGTTACACTGAAAATTAATTTTATGGGGAGTGAATCGAATAAATTTGAATTTTAAAAAGGTAAACTAATTTTATACAAAATCATTGTACAGTCGAAGGTCTTTTCGAGTGAGAAAATTAATTAACCCGCGCGTCATTTGTTGACAATAATTTAAATACGAGCTGGAATATAGGCGATATCTTTTGGTCCGATGCACGGCACAAGATCCTCCTCGTTACGTTCAGTCGCTCGCGCCTGTGCTGCGGCGCAAAGCAAAAGGGTGCGGAATTTAATTTAGAACTTGATTTATATTTTAGCAGGCTGTAAAATGAGGAAATAATTCGTCCCTCGACACGGGTATGAGATGGGTAGCTTGTCGCGTCAAAAAGGAGTAGAAAAGCGACGAGTAAGGGAACTCAAGATTTTGGACGTAGACATTGCGGTCGATTGTCTTGGAGGTCTGACATAAACTCACTTTTTTCACTTAAAATTGACATCTTCGCATATATATATATATATACATTTTTTTTTATTGTACATAAAAAAAAAGTTACTAATTAAAATTGATAATTTACGTTTTCAAATGATGTTAGTCGCGTAAAATACATACATAAAATACTAATAAACTTACATTTTTAGATTTATATTCGAAAAAATATTGATAATTATTATATATTGTTTCAAATAGAACCAGTATTCCTTCAATCAAATGTGTTTAATATCCTATTCTACTTTGTTTAACAGTATTCAGATCGCCACATTCACCGCATTGCACTCGGTAAGTTTTTCTACTTTTCTATATATCAAAAGTTTACTATAGCTTACACATATATGAACCGAGTATTTGCGACCACACGCAAAAGTAAATATTGGCTTACGAAGGCTTGGATGAGATTCGCTGGAGGATGTGGATTTAAGTGTTGATATACGAGACGGACGCCTAATGCCTCTGTACACTGCGTTAATTAAACATACCATAATTTATAATAATACTAAATAAATACATGCAACCCATCTGCATTATTGCTTTGTTCTAGTATAAACAATTAGTTTAATAGGTCTTAATAGCATGTCTCGTTTAATATTCGCAGGCAGTCTTCATATACACATTGTTATTTATTGTTGTAAAATTTATTTCTTTTATAACATTTTATCGATAAAAAATATATATCGAAAAAGTAATCGCGAAGAATCACATCGCGAAATTTTCAATCGTGATATAATCATCCTATGCATAGTAGGCGCGATATTGCATTTCGTGATGTTTTCCCTAGTCACGCTAGATTGATGAAACTTTTAGATGCGCTTATCCGAAACAAAAACACGCTAAGCGAGTTTTGGCATCTCGACGTGTTGCGCGTTTCGTTTACAGCAATAGATTACAGTAATCCTGCCATATCCTGTTGATTGCAGTTTTCGATTTATATAAAATCGAAACACTCAATATGTATAATGGTAATTGTTAGTTTCGATGAGACACTGCAATTAAAGTTAGACTTTGCGTGTAAAACATATAAGTGAGAACTGTGAAAAGAATTGATACCGTCTGCTGATACGGTGGTCGGTAATTTTAAAATTACGCTAGACTATACTGATAGCAGCGCTCCGAAGTCTATGTTTAACTTTCTTTTTACGTTTTTCCAACTTTCTCGTTTCTTTTAATGTAACAGTAGTAGAACAGAATAAGTAAAAATGTGAACTGGGGCAAATGAACGTCGGACGATGCAAAAAGTGTGTATTTTATTTTTCTTTCACACGGTTTTAAAATCTGTTACGACAAAGTAAAACTTGTCGCAACAATTTTTCAACTGTTTTTTTTTTTCTTTTTTTTTAATCTCTAAGAAATTGAGAAGTATACAATATATTTTACAAACATTCAGAAATGTTCGCAAGGAGGTTGCAATGTAATCCTCATGGAAACATTACTACAACTATAGACGTTCCTGCAACGTTTCGAAATTACTATATATGTGATGCAAAAAAACATACCACAAAAAAACATTTATGAAACGCTTTACTAATTTAGAGAATGTATATTGCATTATTAATTTTAACTTTACATGGCATAAAATGCGTAAGTTCCAAGTAACTTTCATTAAAAAACAAGACACTTTAGTTTTATCTCATTCTCAGAGATCTCGTGCACTTTACGAGTTCACGTGATTTTGTATACTATTTGGATGAGCTCCAGGCTCATCTTGGGAGTAACAGCCGTATTTGTCTGGGTAATACGCCACCTAACACGTCAACCCGAGGCTATTAAGATATATTGGAAATCGCCGCATCGGTTACGAAGACTATCATAGTTCTTGCAATAGAGTAATGGATGCTCGCTGATGCGAGACGAGGTGGTAAGATTGGCCATAAGGAAGATAGAACGTTATGCTTGTAGGGTATGGCTAACTACAGGCTTGAGCTCAAAGTTTCCGCTTAACGTGGTTCAAGTTCCACTATAAGTCTTATAGCTTCTCATCTTATATACAAACACTATACTATACTGACTTCTTCATGTATTAACGTCATTCTTCACGGGGTTTTCTGAATTATATTTTTATAATTTTGATTGGATTGGACTATATGGACTTTATTTATCCATCTTGCCTTTTATTCGTTTTTGAGTACTTGATCTTTTATGATGCCTCATCATTGGTGTCACTTTATGCTCGATCTCGTTTATTTCTTCATCACTGCTTAAACCACCCTAATAATCTTGCCTTTCATGGCCCAATTTCCTCGCCATTTTCATTTTTCTTTTCGTAAGCCAAAACTCATCGACTCTTCCCACTTCCCTAATGCACTACGCAATTTTATTGTGGGGGCACCTCGGGAACAGCTACGTCCGTTTCGTTCCTCCATTATTTCCCGTACCCTTGCAAGCGTTAAATGCGGAACAAAGTGGAATCCAGATTCTCGACGAGGGTGATGCTCACTATAATAACACCTTCATCCGACCTTAATGAATCCCTCGCTCTTGGCGCCTATCGCATTTTCCATAGGAGACGCTCCCCTGCTTTATATATGTATATATATATATATATATATGTGTGTGTGTGTCTTTCTCTCTTTCTCTGCTCGGATCGTACACTACCCCACCTATATGCAAAGAGAATTTGGATTTCTCGAGCCGGATGAGCTTCCGGCTTTAATTCCGCCGACATTCTCAGCTACGAAATATTTGCATAATGCGCAGTTTCATTGTCGCAAAAACCATTCGAGGATTCACGTTTGTTGTCGTGAAAAAGAATTCGACGACTCGTCGAGATCACTGATGCTGCGAATTAGCATCTATATAGCCTATGGTCTCCCGGAGCTTGCTTGAGCTTGTCTTCATTAAGACGAACTGTTATTATGTATGATTTAATTAAAGCTAGGATTTAATTATACCGCCCTAAATCCAAGAAAAATGGTTCGTGATTCGTTAAAGTAAGTAATGATTTTTAAATTCTATTATGGTAAATGTCCCTTACAAAGGTGAATTCATTTCAATTAGGTTTTGCTGGATTCGTTTTTCTTTCTTTCTATTTTTTAGTGAAAATCGAGTCTTTAACTTTTACTAGTTGCATGTATTTTAATCCTGCTTTTCTAGCCTGAAAATTCACTTCTTACATTAAAACATCGAGCAGAGACAAATTTCCTTGCACATTTTTTACACCAGTTGACATTTTAAGAGCAGACTTTCATTATGTAATAAATTAGTATTATCGTGTAAAAGTATCATGTATATGTGTATATCATATATATACCTTTGAATGATTCATATGTAAAAGTTACTTACACGAAGAATCGTTAATCTTACCCAGAAATTACTTGTCTCGAAAAGGAAATTCTGTTATCGAAGTGTCAAAAATTTCTATTAATCACGAATTAAATTTTACTAAATTCAAATAAATTAAACATCCCTAGTAGAAATCTGTTCCCAAATATCCGGGCGCGATCTGGGTCCTGACTCGCGCCTTGATAGATATCCAGGCGCGAGTCAGGGCCAAGCTTACAAACTGATTTCTACTAGGGATATGTGGTTTTGTATCGTAAAAAATGGAAATCAAATAAATTTTAAATTGTTAGTATTTTTTGAAGCGGAATAAAGCAATTCGTCGATATTTACCGTGCAGAAAATCAATTATTATACATCAATGCTAACGTAATTTTACCGTTAACATGATTAAAATGCATTTTTATTTTGATATAAAGAAGATTTGCATGAAATGGTACCGAAATTCCACATGAGCTGCGATCCATTAATGATCAATAATAACTTCTGGATTGAATAAAAATATCGCTCTTCAAATGTTAATTATTGAAGCAGAAAATTATTTACGTAGTCTGCCATCAAGCCTGTAAAATCAATTTCATCGATTTTTCTAGAATTTGAAAGGTGTATATATACACAGGAACATTTAATTTTTATTAATTTAACGTAGTTTCGACAATCTATAAACCTTTTATTTTCGCTCCGTCTATAACATTGTCTTAAATATTTAATATTATATAGTATCCTATAAAACCTAAGTGTCATTACCTAATTATGGTGAAAGATTAATATTTTAAATAGTAACACTACGTTTTTACATTAATTATAGTTTTAGTTTAGGTTATAGGTTTTAGTTTTAGTTTCAGTTATTGTAGTTCTAATTTTAATTTTAAGAAACTATATATGGGGCAAAATTCGCCAAGTGTACCCGCCTAAAATTTGGATGTCTCCGATTTTTTTGAAACTTCATTAAATTGTAGTACTAGTGAGTCT
>JAPYZR010005568.1:0-10669 GCA_030522945.1 Trichopria nigra
AAAAAAAAAAAAAAAAAAAAAAAAAAAAGAAGAAGAAAATTGGTATCGTTTACGTGATTTCCATTTGTACGTCTCATCCTCGTGGTTCCGAAGGCGTGTGCCGATGAAATATAAACTCTACAATCCGCGTTGTATATCATCCGCGGGATTCGGCTTTGCTTTTTTCTAACGATTAACCTAAAAGCGACGAAACGCGAATGGGACTCGGCGGTAAAGTGTGTAACGCAATCTTATCATGCGATAATATTGAAATGCGGTTCCTTGACAACCAGGATCATCGGCGAAATAAATCGATATTTACTCCATCCTTTTTATTTCCTTCCCGCTACCGCCCCCTCCTTTTCTCTCTTGCGCTCTTTCTCGGCGGCGGAAGCACGCGAGGTGGACGTTTATCCACCGAAAACATGACACCGTGTGGTGGATCGTCAGGAAATTAGGAATCTTGCTCTTAAAAGAACGAACAAAATGCGCTAATGCGCATTATAAAGTTAATAAGCAACGCGGTAAACAATATATGCTGTTCAAAGGGTTCAAAAGTACAAAAGGCTTTCAAATGTTCATTTTTAAAATTTCATTGGTGGCTGCGTGCGTATTTCGCAGTAGTCGGAATTAATCCATTCCTATTCATACTTTGAAATCGTTAAACTGTATTAAAAATGGATTAAATTTTGAAGCAAATTATAATACATTTCTATCCAATTTGACAAATAGATATGACATTAATTGCATTTGTTTGCAAAGGAGAACGGATAGAATCGCATTTATATCGACGGAAATGAATTTATACTCGGAACTAATTGAATACATAATTATAATTTCATATTTTATAACAATGAATGTTTAATGCATTTGAATGCAAATTTACGAATAAAAAATTGATTTAGTCCATACATTGACATCCCAAAATAATCGTTTCATTAAAATGTGGGTTATTAATGAGAAATTATAAATAAAGAAATTTTAAAAGGAAAAAATGTTGATAGGAAAAAATTTTGAATGAAAAGTGATGGATTTAAAATGAATGAAAACAATCGAAGTGTGCTTATAAATAGCATACATTTTTTAACATTGTAAAAATTGGTATATACAAGGATGAATTTTGTTATTTCCGTTATATAGAAGAATACTAGATATTTAAAAATAATATTAACAATAAGAATCCATTTTACTATAGTTGCTTTTTATATATAGAAATAGCTGTATTCAACAATTGAAAATTTCACTTTTCTATTTTCAATATTCAGTTTGGTACTGAATTTGTATAATTAATTAATCGAAAATTGAAAATTGTAATATATATATCGTTATAAATTTTCTTTCAGTGGTAACTGCTGAGAAATTCAAGCATAAATACGATTAATTATACTTTTTACTTCAGAAATATTTTACAATAAATCTTTTTTATTCATGCGATTTGGAAGAATAAGTTGCTCATTCATAAAGAAACTTATGCAAAAAATTACAAAGATATTACAAAACTACACTAAGAAAAGTATTTTTTCATTCCGATGGATTCAAACAAAAGCTTTTTATATACGCAATAAGTTTCAATTACATTGTATTAATGGCATATTTTATTGGGAGAACTTATTTTCGATTCAGATTAATAGAAATACATTTTCTTATTCAGAAATTTTGATTGAAACGCATTAATAGGCCACATTTTTTATCAAATTATTTTTCGCTTCAAGTCGAATGAAATACAAATTTCCTTATTAAGAAATTTGGATTAAAACGCATTAGTGGGACACTTTTTGGATTCATGTGGATTCAAATTTACAGTTACCAAATGGAAATAATGAATAGGAATGCATACACAGTCTGCATGAATCAGACATGTATTCGCATGGATTAAAAAATCAAATTTTCTATTCGTATGAACAAATAGAAATGCATTGACGATAAAAATGGATTCGTTCTTCCCAAAATAGAAATTCAAAGACTCTTAAAATGAATGCATTTTCAATACTTTTTTATCCATTTATGATTGCTGGGATATGAAAGATAATAGGTTTATATGTGATGCAATTATAATATGGTTATATATATGCAAAAAATCAGTAGGAATATGTGTGTAACAAAATCACGTGTGCATGAATTTAACATATATATTTTTGCATATATCGCATGACATATATATTCTATAATATCGCGAAAATTTGTCACGATATTTACACTTCTCTTCACGTTCCATAATTTAAACATATTGGTCGATGACCGCAAATATATATAATTTTATTCATATATACATGTGTTATAAACATATATACTTAAATATAATTAAGTCTAAGTTCACAGCATCAAAAAATATATAACGCAGTTATATGTAACAAGTAACAGTTACGTAACTGTTACGTAAGTGCTATTTTCAATGTTTGCAGGGACACAAGTACATACATTAATCCTGGGTGTACAAAATATTTTTAGGTAAAATTCTACACGATTATATATAAATTTTGTGATTGCGATATGCTGATAAATCCACAGAACTTTATACATTTTTGGTATGTAGTAATATATATGAAAATTTGTTTTCATATATATATATAACGTTTGTTGTCATTGTGTTTCTATTAATTAAAAGTATAAATATATCTAAGATATATATAAAGCAAAAAATAAACCAAAATCGGTTTTTTAAAGTGAAAAATTTGTGTAACGTACAATTTTCATTAATCTGCTTTTAATTCATTAATTGTACTTTCACTATACACTAAAGTATTATTCGATATCTAGAAAAGTAGAATAAGTAAATATTTCGTAAGCCGAGGCACGTTCGTTTCTCCTATATATATATGTATACTCGGCAGCGCAGCGAGATTGTGAGAAATAATGCACCTGACGTGAAATGCCGGTGTATTATTCAAAAACATTTGGATATATAATGTAACTTTTTTTATTTTGAAAAAATATACGACATTCGTATTAGTAAAAAGTAGATATTGAATAAGTTAGAAACGAAACATTTATTTTTTAATTTTTCTTTTTCGTACAAATTTTGTGGTTTTTGCGAATTTTTCTATTCAAACAATTATTTGTAATAATAATCTTGATAAGAGTAACAATTTTGACGGTTCAAAAGTGCTTAACAAAAATCATAATTTCGTCGAATGATTGCACTAAAAATTCCATGTCGTAGCATCTATAAACGCAAAAAAATGTTATTTTTTGTAACTCACGCATATAAAACGCGCCTTTATGTGACTGTTTTGTGTACGTAAAGCAGATCTTTTTCGTATACAAAACAATCACAAAAAAGCGCATTGTATTTACAAAAATATTTTGAAATCAAGGATTGTTTTTGGACAAATTTAAACCAAAACTGTCATTACATATATTAATGTATAATACAAATATTTTTCGAACAAAAAATATTATAGAAAACATGTCAAACGTTGGAGAAAACGCGTTTTTCTCTCTTTCCTTTACATGTCAACAATGTCTCATATTCATTCGATATGAAAACTTGCACTGACAATTCTCCCTTCAATTGTCTGGAAAAGTTTTCTGGATTTTTTCGTTTCCGGAAAGAAAAACCGTTTTATTTTTTATTATCATTTAATATTATTTTTATGATAGATATATATTATGTAATTGATTTCAATAATTACTTCACCTATAATAACTAATTATCGACATTATATTAACACGATTCTTTTGGTGTAAACTTAAAAAATGGAGTTCTATGTGCAACTGATGTTTACCTTCGCTACTATTTTTTTTTCTCAGAAACGTATACTGATCTTGTTTGTTTAAAGTTGTCTAAAAAAAATTCTATATTATTTTATTTATACCAATAAACAAGGATTTCATAGATGGGGTTCCATGACGAGTTCTCACATGGGATCCCATATGGCAATTTTCAGTCGTTTTAATGAAAAATTTATAAAGCATGTGCTTAAAACTCGTGTTAATTAATGTAAAAATATCGATACAAAAGGTTAAGACATCAAACGTTTTCGTGAGCTTGACCAATTACTGCTAGCGCTAACTCAGACCTCGCTAATTGACCAATTTCCGGTGCTAAGAGTTTAAAAACTATTGATCTCGTATTGTTTTCTTTTTTTCTTGCGGCACCGTTTTTTCCCTGACGTGTTTTCCTTGTCTTAGGAAGTTACACCGATGATGAGACCAGATTATATTTTAAATTTGCCAACTTTGTCACGTCAGAAGAAAGGATCCTATTTCACTATTTGCGCGAACGAAATTAGGTATTCCTATATATATATATATATATATATATATATATATATATATATATATTCGGTAAAAAGTTTTGTTATTCGAAACGAGCATCACGTCTGAGATATATACCATTTATGACTTTAATAGTACTTCCGCAGTGTCTAAGTTTGAACTATTACACAAAAGAATAACGCAAAAGGTATTCTTTAGAATCAAATAAAAAAGGGTATTCGGACCGAAAACTGTATTGAAATGTTCAGTAGGGTATAACCTATATATATTGCGTATAGATATTGCTGGAGTCAGTATTAAACTTTAGTTTCTTCAACTAAATCAGACGACACCTTTAATTGTTATTACTTAATTAGTTCTCGTATATTCCTAAAATTCTCTGAAAAACTCTGAAAACTAATTCATTAAAAATTTTGAATAAGTTGAATTCAAGAAATGTAAAAAACATTTGATAATAGCATATTTGTATAAAAATCACGGTATATATATTTAAACAATGGCAAACACAAAATATAAAAATAAACGATAAGATAGAAACTTAAAAAAAAAAACATTTTGATTTTAGCGCCAGAAAAAGGTGAATTATTTATATACTATCAATTATTCTTATAATTAATGTCTTCGCAAAAAAATGCGAACCAATCTAATACACACTAAAATGTAAATGCGTGAGCAAAAGATGTTTTTTGTCGGCTTAGAAGTCGATCTTATCAGGAAAACACTTTACACTAGACACAACAATTGATATTTGCTGATTAAATCAATTCTGTTAAATAAATACTCTTCATTATAACTTCAATAACTTCTCATCGCTCACAGCATCACTTCAAACTCATAAATTTTATCAATATACATGCGTATTGGCTAATCGAAAACTGATAACATTTTCATTTATTTGAAAATTCATTGCTTCTATAAATGATTAATTTCTTCATAAACATTTATCATTTTAATTTTTTTTTTTTTTACTTTTAGACGTATTATTTGTATAAGTTGTCCTGAACAAAAAATTTAAACTTCATAGCGATTATGAAAGCAGGAAAAATCTATAAATAAAGCTATTTCCGTCGATATCAGAGCAAAAATGGTAGCTGTTTTAATTAGGTTCAGAAAGATGAGCATGCAAAAATATCATATACAACTTAAAATATTGTGTACATTATTATCATATATTCATATATTATCAAATACATAAATTAAATGAATTACTATCATTTATTCATAAATTACAAACGAGAAAAACAATCGAGAATTTGAAAAGTTTCTTTCTCCAAATATATGTGAGCATATATATGTATTAATGCCGTATGTCAAAAATAATATAATATTTCAGTTGTTTGTTATTAGAAACGTAAATAATTAATTATATAATAAAGTCATGAAATAAATGACAATAGACAATAATTACATCCATAAATAAAATCCATCCCAAGCAATAATTGACATAAATGCTTGTAAGTATATCAGATAACAATTTATTTTTATTATTCACAAACGAATAACTAAAAATCTATTTAGATTGTTAACTATCTTTTCTGTTTTTAAAAATATACTACTATCTATATAATTCATGTTCTAAAAGTATTTAATCGCTATCTGTGCATGCAACGCTTTTGATGTGAATTCTAAGAACACTTGCTAATCTATTTGCATACTTTACAGTTTTTGTTTGACATCTGTACTTTGACATTTTGTACACATATATATACATATATTTTTACTTATACGTATTTATATTTTTATAATATTATCTCGTAATTATGAGATTCCATATGATTTTTACTTCGCCTGACGCAAGGAGGGCGAAGTATTGAATTTGTGGGCTCAGGATTTTCCGAGTCTTTGAATTTGGGAATTTTTTGTTGGAAATCTATTCGATCGATTTTTAAAATTGACCACTCATTCTCTTCATCTGTTTGTGGACAACATGAATATATATTTTTTTTATTATCCTGTCGTATTAAATCGGGTCGAAGACAGGGGTTGAAGACATGAAAATCGAAATGTCCGACATGCTGTATGTGCAATTGAATATAAAACAAAATAAAACAACACTTGTGATGAAATAGGCGTCAAACTACATGTAGTATCAAATCCGTCTTGGTGATAAATGTGTTTATTTAGAAATATATACCTCTACTGTATTAAATACAATATATGTAGATAAAATATATAATAAAGATAAATAGATTTCATTATAAATTTACGCCGCACCTTGAAAAATATAAATTTAAACAATTTTTATACATTTTTCCAAAAAGGTTGTAAAAGGTTTATTTTTTTCCATACAGAAATAAATTCTGAGAATCTGGAGAACTTCATGGCGGATTTCACTATATATTGTTCTGAATAAGACGAATATTACGCGTATATAATATATTGTATGGCGCACCTAACTTCTTTATAAATTCTTTCTATATTTCTATTGTCTATATGTTCTTATTACGAAAACAAAGATAGAACACGTAGTAAAAATTAATCAAATGAAAAAGTAATAAGATGAGGAAAAACGCAAGGGGTAAAATAGAATTTGGTATAAATCGTTATATTTTTTCACACACAAAATAGTGTCACTTTTCTTTATTTTTCGCCTATCCACAAGGAAGTTACAACTTTTTATTTATTTACAAAAACATAAATATACATTTATTTATTCTTGAAGTATTTGCAATCATGCCAAAAGCGCCTGGACAATCCTTCTCCGACCAAATTCAATTTATATACTCGAACAAGAATATATACAAGGATATACTTACTAAATTCGACGTATATTCGTAAATAAAATAAGCGAATTTTCTGCCCCTGAATTGGGGATTGTAAATCTTCACTGAAAAAATGTTTCTTGTTTTATGCCGTTTATTTTGTGCCGTTATTTGAAATACTTGTAAGAATTTTTAATATTTCGGAATATATATAATTTGCCATATGTGTTGAAAGTATTGCTTTCCATATATGTTAATATTCTCACAGGGTAAAAAAAAAATGATTAAAACACCAAAACTTGGATTAATAAGTATTTAGAAGTATTCGTTCTAGAAGAAATGAATCCATTTTTAATCATTTTTAATTCTTTTTAATCCAATAAGTTTCCACATATCAATCTTTTTATTTTAAAACAACAAAAATCTACGTCTGCACTTATCACACACAATATACGGGGAAAAAATTATAAAGACCAAATACAAAAAGTTTGGGCTCCTATATTAGTTCGTGACTTTGTTGCAGAACTTAAAAAAAATATATAGTCATGTTGCTGGTGCTTAGACGAAGATATAGCGCTTTTGGTCAAATCTGAAAATCGACATTTCTAAAAAAGGAAAAAAAAAAAAAAAAATAAAAATCCTAAAAAATAGTCAAAACGTCGAGCACAAATTCTTGTCTTGCCTTGCGTCAGGCGAAGTATATACATATATAATTATACATATATCTCCACAAGACACTGAAAGAAATCGAAAAAGGTCGAATGAGTATATTATAGGCGGTATCTCGCGTTTCTCCTGCATCATGCTAAGATATGATAAGCAGATATTTATTTAACCACGTTAACCCGATAAACCTAAAATTGCAGATGTGCGTAATGACCATTTGAGGAGGACTTTTCCCGCAGTGTCGTTTTAGCAAGTCTGCAAATTGACGTCAGCAAAATTGCAAATTAATGTAAATAAACAAATATTCAATCATATACATAGATTAATATATGTACATGTCGAAGATTATGCTTCTTATTAAATTCAAATGAATCACTATGGGCAAGACTTTACGTTAGTATGTATATATTTATATCAAAGGTTATAAAATATTGAGTAATCGCAGTATTGATTATTGTAATTGCGTAATCGAAAGTATTTATATACTCGAGTGCCTGCATGCATGTGATGCATGTCCATTTTTTATATTTATATTTTATTTCTAACTAGAGGACATTAAGTTTTGCAATAATGTAATAAATTCATTAATGTCATAAAGCTACTCAAATTTTTGCTATATAGAGGAAAGTTCTTATGCACTCATAGATAGAAATTTCATATCTCCGGTGTGCGTAATCTCTTATTCAAAAGAGACTTACATTTTTTTCGCGCAAATGTTTCTTATCCCCTGACTTAGAACTGATTAGATTAACGTATAATTGTGGAGTAAAGAAGAGAAGAAGGCCAATAAAGCTTAATAAAAGCTTTCACCTCAATATCGAATTTAAATAGACTTGTGCAATTTATGGAGAAGTTATAAAAATGGAACAACAGGAATCTTATTTATTGAACATTATTTAATGATAGAAGGTACAATGTTTTGGATTTCATGAGAAAGAAAATTAAATTTAAAAATTATTTACTACGCGCGTTTATCATTTTAATATACATCACGTTGTGAAAAAAAAAAAATTATCAAAGAACATTAATATAAATAATGCAGAGGTTACATTGTTTGGAATAAATTAATTCGGAATATATGTACGTGTTATTCGTGATCTGCAAAAAGAAATAACTCAAATTCAGCATAAAAATACAAAAATTCATCTCAAACGAATTTTTTGCTAAACTTCTTTCGGACGTCAGTTGATAGTATTATATACGATGCCTTCTCAAATCAAAATCATCCTTGTATTATTCATTACGACTCTCGATACCAAAGTCTTCGGTAAATTTATTTATTTATTTTGATTTCTTTCGAAATGATATAAAAAAATTTCAATCATGAAATATTATTTTTTACAATAAAACTGACGACAAAACCTTAGGTCCGTATCCAAATTTTAGCCCCTAATCCGCCTTATAATGACAAGTTGTTTAGTTATTTACACATCGTTCTAATTAATCGGTCTAATCGTATTTATCAGCGTAAGTTTAATTAAATTAACCGAGCAAAAGTGAACCGATTATGCGAATTATTTTCTGCAAACGCAAGTCGCGATAAATCATGATAATCGCACGCGCGTGAAAAGAATGGCTTCAACTTATACTTGATTTTCTCCATGTAAACAGCCTTTATTATTACGTAATTTAACGAATATATGTATAGTAATCTTAATATATATATATATATATTATACGAATACTCTGAACAAATGAATGTTTGTAATTATATTTTAAACATCTTTTTTCTTAATTGATAAATTAATTAAACTTTTTCTATTCATCTCAATTCTTTGTGATAAATAGAACATTTTAATTTTATATTCTTAACATGATGGCATGTTCTATTTGTAGAATGAATAAAAGAATTGGAATAAATCCATAAACTCAATTCGTTTCAGTACGTTTCGATACTTCTGATCAAGAACCTGAATTTGAAGAATACAAATTTTTCATTCTTATTAATCCTTTTTGTTGTTAAGATTAAAGAACGTATAATGAGATTGGCATTTGACATCATTGATTCATCAATTTTTTTTTGTGGTTTCGAAATTTCTATGAGGACCACTTTAAACTTCAAACTGGATTATGCCCCTACCGGCACTGGCGTGTCTGTCAACGTCCGAAAACTTTTTTAAACGTTTAAGACATCAATATCGGTGACGTGAGGTATGTACATTATTATAAGTTTCTTAATTAGCAGAGGAAAAAATTTGTACATAAAATGGCTACAAAAAGTATTCTTCGAGTCCAACTACTCATCGATATCTCGTTTATTCTTTCTGAACTCAAAATGAGCCCTTAAAGGTGTACTTGAAAAATGAGCTGAGAAGTCCTTACACTTTGTACTTATTCTGTCCAACTTTTTATCTCTGCTGATTGGGTTCGAGTTATCTTGTGTTACAATTTTACTAAATAATAGTATAATTCAACACTTTTGAAATTTGTCATGAAAAATTTTATTGGCATTTTATAAGACGTTTAGCAACCTGCTCAAGAAGGACAATAACAATGTCAAGTAATTAATCACTTTTAGTAATTAAGATCAGCCATTAAAAAGCGTTAAGCAACTTTGCTTTATTGACAAGACGCGATTCTGATATTCTCGAATTCCTCCAACTTTAGAATCTTACGTATATTTACTTATGTATTTATCATTCCAGTTTAGGGGTTGCATCATTACCCAATACGTTTATGAATGATATTCCACGTCAAACTAAAACTATACTTCTTTGAACTCGATCTTCAAGAGGAGTCCGCAATAAACTTCATCGTCCTGAAGATGCAGCTAACCAAGTCGATGGATAACTAGATGTTGCCGTAATTCCAGCATCACCCAAAATATGATCTTTCCAGTTGAAAGACCTAAAAAATAACAATGAAATTATCTGCAGATGAGGGCAATGCCTCGTTTATAAGATTCTTCTTGTAAAAGCATTTTTATTTTCTTAGCCACGTTTTGATTCGTTTATGCCTTGGTGGTCCCTAGCAGAAATTAATCGTGGCGCTGTATCGATTCTGTTTAGATTACCAAGAATAATTACTGGTTCTAGACTGGAAAACTATGTAGCCCCAATATCCGCAGGTAGACGCTTAATGTATATGGAGCCATGATAACAATC
>JAPYZR010005569.1:0-11100 GCA_030522945.1 Trichopria nigra
TGAAATTTCGCACAAGGATTCAAATACGTTTCAAGAACCCGTACAATTTTTTTCAATTTTTTCTGTATTGTACGAATTTTTGACCGAGCCACCTTAATAAGAGGACGTATAATGTATAATTCATATGAGCTTTTCATTGTGAGCTTTTTACGTACTTAATCTATTCAATTTTTCACCTCTGACGAAGATTGTCAAATTTGTTAATTTTGAAATTGTTACATGTATATAATTTTTTTTTTTTTTTTGTAAGAAGCCTTTTGAGTGTATTGAAACGTTTAAAAAATCCGCTTTTCTATGTGCAGCATTTTACGTATATATATTGCGCAGCTCTGTGGGTAGTATTTGCCGATATAAATAAGTTATAGTTCTTCAGAATGTACATATAGATTTCAGTATTTATCCTTAGAGAAACCATACAATGTAATAATGTAACCGTCAATATTTTCCATATTTCACATATTAAATACGTTTTGAAACTTTGAATGCGTTTTTCTCGAAATCATTTTTTTTTTTTTTTTTTTTTTTTTTTTTTTTTTTTTTTTTTTTTTTTTTTTTTTTTTTTTTTTTTTTTTTTTTTTTTTAAACATGTTAGGTTGTGTTTTTTTCACCTTTTTTATATAATAAAGTCACAATTTCATTTCAATCTATATTGAAAAGTTTTCGAGAATAAAATTCTTTAAAAAGGCTTCATTTTTCAGTGCACCAATGTATTATAACCCTTTAAGAAAGATAAACAAAAAGTGTAATCTGAAATAAGGCGTTCATCATCGAACAATTGTATTCTCAGCGTTTGTCTAGATATCTGGGGTAAATAATGACATAAACTCTCTTCGGAGATAACTTTACTCCAAAAGTGTAATGATTACAAATGCGATCTCATAGCTCTCAAAATTCAAAATGTCGGACTCAATATAGCGTCCGTTTACATGGCGTATACTCACACGTGAATGTGCAATGATAGTGATAGAAATGTATATTTTTGGGAGTGTTTGGAGTCGCTGATTACAGATCCGACATGTAATCACATCTTGCTGACTGACATCTCGAATCCGCCATTTTGAATTTCATAAACCTGCTGTCGGATTTTTAATCGTCAACCCCGAAAACCGTGACGTACCAAATTTCTAGTAAATTTCGTTAAAAATATCGTAAAAAATACATTTTTTCGTCAAAACGAAATTTGTTGTTATATGTTTATTTGTACAACCTAAAGAATAAACAATTATTTCTTCTGAGTCATTTTTATGTGTTTTATTCAACATTAAAATAGTATAGGGTAGCCTAAAAATCCTAACCTGAATACGTTAAGTAGAATTTAAATTTAAAAAATTTCAAAAAAATCTAAGTGGTAACGTGGATTACCACTACGGCTCTAAAGGTTAAAGTGCAGAGAGACTTCTATACTTTGAAGATAAGGATTTAAGCTTATAAGTGCATCGTGTAGCATTTATGATTAGTGCTTTTCAAAAGTAGAGCATTCCTTAAATAACTTGGAAAGTCTACGCTTTGAACGAAAAGGTCTCATATGAAAGTTTTCAACCCCGGTATAAGATGAGGGTGCACATTTGAAGGCCACTTCGGGGTCAATACTTGAGTACAGTAGTATCAGTGGATATATATGTATATAACGTAACGTCGCTGAACTTTCCCTGAATTCTCGATTCCACACAAAGTTTTTCAGGGGCTCTAGCCCGTACTTTCCAAATGATGCCCTCTCCGAATATCGAATTTCACGAAATCGCATAAAAAAAAATATGCTAAAAAAGATATACAAATACTGTAAAATATGGTTTTTACTGGAGCTGTCACAACCGACCACTGTTCTCGTCGACGAAAACATTTAGATTCCTCCCACATAATAGAATACAAGTAGGGAAGCCCTTTAAAGGGTCCGGGAAATTCGAAAATCATAATTTCAAATGCAAAGCTCGTCACGCGTTGGAGACGTTTCACGGCCGTTACAGATGACGTTATCGGGTGACGTTGTCAGAGTCGTCTACGAGGCTGGAGTGAATCGCAACGGCATATAGAATATATGCGAAAGAGACAGAGAACAAGAGGGAGAGAACAAGAGAGAGAGAGAGAGGGAGTGTCAGAGCAGTGAAGAGCTATAGAAACATCAGATACACAATGAAAGCCTCTCCCTCTCTATCTCCATCTCTCTGTTTCCCCGCCTCCCAATATTAGCCTATATGTAGTAGCAAGAGAGCGTGCGAAAGACAACGCGAATAATTCATCCTCCCTATATACGCCGGCGTCCTGAACGTTCCGACACGTGGCGTCCTCTCCGCACGTGTCATCGGCTCGTAAACGAATCAACGACGACCACTGCTCAGTTCGCGCGACCGCATATATATATATAGTCGCATCAAACGCGAATGCCTCCATTAGCTTCGCGGATCGTAAACGACCTCTGCATTCTGTTTATCGCCCCAGTCACTGCCGTTGCTCCGCCGCACTTTGATACGAATTGTCCAACGTCTTTGTTTAGCCCCCCCCCCCCTTACATCCCCCTCTTTCGACCCTCGCCATCCTCTGCGTCGCACCTATCATTGTCATCCTATTCACGCATTCAAAAGCCGTTTAGTCACTTGGTCACGCATACTGTCGCTGTACTATTTATTGTTTGTTTTGATGGAGTTGTCATGTATTAATGATGGCCTTAATCACCGCGATGAAGTTGAAAAAAAATAGACGAATCATAATAAAAGTTGTTTTTCTGCAAAAATTCTATTTTTTATCCTTCAGTTCGAAAGTTTGAATTCGCGACACGATGACAATTGAAGTGAGAATTTAAATTCTTATTATGTCGAGAGAAACTTGTATAGGTATCGTAATTGTGAAGGTCCTTGATACAGGTAAAAGTAGCATATTCCTTAACCTCATCAGCAGCAATATCATCTTAATTGTGAATTCACATTTTCCAACTTGTAATGATATCATATAATTGATCATGTAAGAGAGAGAGAGAGAGAGAGAGAGAGAGAGAGAGAGAGAGAGAGAGAGAGAGAGAGAGAGGTAGAAATCAAAGTATTATGTATGGAGCTGGGTTACTGACGGCACAAATAATAATACAACAATATAGGGTAGTGGTAAAGATCATCCGGTATTCATAAACGAGGCGACGTTCTTCAAGAAGGAAGTCTACGTGCATGTAGGAATCCGAGGCGAAAGGAGACAGTTCTTGTCGGAGATTTGTAGACAACGTACATATCGCTCTCGAGGCCGTCATTGTTCATGCTGGTCAGCCCAGATGATATCTACAGGATCCGTATCCATGCCACAGTAGATTACTCTTCTTCCTCTTCCACTTTCAAAAAACATTCTGGTGGAAGTAAAAATCTGTCTTCAATTGGGATGGACGGAAAAGTTTAAAGCATCTGAACACCGGTTGAGAGAACATTCAATGATCTGCAGCTCCAGGTGATTTCAAGCTAGGAGAAGGCGTCTGCCTCTATAGCACCACACACCTGACTATTCATCGAAAGACAAAAGGTTCTCTTTGGTTGCACCAGAACACTCAAAATCTACCGCTCCAGTGGGTTTCATTTATATTATTAAATTGTAGTAGTCTTTCTCTCTCTCTCGTTTTCTTTTATATATAGTTATAAAAATAATATAATAAATGTCAATATTGAACATTATTCATCATTTTTATATAATAGTTGCCTTCATTGCAATCTTTAATAATAATGATAATAAAGTAATTATTACAAACTGAAACACTGATGGCACATAATGTTCAGATAGGTGTTAGGTACAGTGACCTAATCTTCTGATAGATTATTAAGATAAATCTAATTATTTTTGTGAAATTTCACTAAAAGTCCAATCACTGGAAAATACTCTTCTTTAGGTGTGTACCCTGGCTTTTCTTAAAAGTGATTATTAAACATTAGTATCGTAAGATGTCGGAGGTATAGCATTTTCTCTCTCGACATTAACAACACATATTAATCGTGCGATTTCGATCAGTTGAATCAAAATAAGACACTAATCTTTTTATGACTTTATATATAGATTTCTAACAAGAAGAGTAATCTAATAGAAACGATGAAACACTGATCGTGCCTCACCAATTTTTTTATGTATTTTATTTTTTATGTTTATGTATTTTGTCCTCTGCATGTAAACATCATTTAAAATTCTCGTATCCTCATTGCTAATTGCGGTAACGTAATTTTCATTTCTTTTAGTAAACATTTAATGAAATCAGGAATACCAGCGACATTTACGAAAACTTTCTAACGTTTTTGTCGGCACCTAAATTAATAGCACTTTTGTGAGATCTACGGTGGCGGTGGTTGCAAAAAAAGTGAACATCGATGCCAGATGAGAAAGACAGAATGAGGGAGGGGGAGAGGGAGAGAGAGGGAGGGCTGCTGTTTATATTAATCACTCGCAGGGCACGCGTGCGGATGTCAGCACGATGCAACGATTCGAGGGCGACCATGCGACCGACGAGTCGCTTGACTAATTGCTTTGTCATTACAAATTAATGTACTTGGAATGTCGACGAAAAAGGCGGTCCTATTTATCTCCCATTCAGAGGTCGTGTTATTCCTGATCCGGGTGATGGTTAGTTTTACGGCTAAGCCGTAATTTGCGACTGGATAAAGTAAGACCGAAACGACCGGCCGGCGAATGCCGCATTCTAAATAGAAAATTGAGTTAGTGCGCTTCAGAAGAATACTATATGCATCATGTAGCAGTGCTAATTTATAAGGAATGGAATTATTCTTTTTAACGAGGATGAATCACTTGTTCAGTAGCACAGGAAGCATCGTAAAAACCTGTCCCTCTATAATGGCGTTGATTATGTCTTTCGTATAACCCCAGTAGATAAGATAAGACCAGTTTATGGCTATTTTTTCTGGAATCCATTACTTTTAATATAGAGGCCAGAAAAATTGGGCAGAAACTGGTGCCATTTTCTGCTAAGGAAAGCACGAATTTTATTTTAAACGAACTTATTTTAAACACTTGTAGAAGACCAAGTCCATATTCAAGGTGCTCTGCGTGTGAGAACGAGAAAGACAGACTTATGTAGAATACACTGGGTGTTCTCTACGCACAGTTGCCCGTCGTTCCTATATATATGTATATGTATAAGGCTTTCAAACGACAATAACCTTATAGAATTTACGACATCATTTTAACACACATGATGAGCAATCATTAATTGTTTAACAGGTAAGAATAGACTACATGTTAAACCTGTATATATAGTGGATTCATCAACTTAATTTACATAATAGGAATGCTTTTTTTGATATTCGCATATGAATACAAGCAAAAGTGGCATCGGAAAAATGCATGTATTCGTCATCGTGCACATAGCCTATGTATATAGTCCTCTGAAAGAAAATGCACGTTATCACCGAAAAATTAACATTTTTGTCACAAATACTTTGAAAAATACCCACAAATCAGGTAATTTATCAGAGCTAAATGCTAAGTTCAATTTTAAGAGAAAATAATTGCACAAAAAGCGGCTTATTATTCTGAAATGACGAGGATAAATTGGAATCATGTCTTAAAGTCTACTTATAAACTTTCCGTTAAGTCTTGGAAACTGTTATATACAACTACTTGAATATATATTTTAGAATATACATTCAAATAAAGAAAGTACTATCAACGCGACCACTTGGCAGTCCACAGTAATATTTCGCATACGTCATGTTAATTCGTTTTATATAATAAAAGATAAGTTATTTCTTTGCCTCCTTTAATGAATCTATCCAGAGTTTTTGTCTTACATCATCCAAGAAATAAAACCGAAGGTGATAATTATTCTGCAATGTCTATACTGAAACATGCTGTATTATATTTAGCCATTGTTTACTTGACGAAGTAAATCAATCATGAAGTAAAGAATAAAACTAAATAACATATAAAATAAATAAGAATAAAACCATAATAATAATAAAAGAAACTAAGAATAAAACTTCTTTACTATACTTTTCATAAGACGTAATTGGTATTAAATTATTTTCTTCGGTTGTTTATATCAGTTCTACAACGTTTTTAATTAAGAACCCGTCACTGTTCCTAAAATTATCGTTCCCTAGTATTCTATTGTTTCATCACGAAAACGAACGGCCAACTGATTACCGTCTGATTGATTAATGTCTAAATTATTATTCGACATCATTTCTGTAACTAATTTGCTAATGCAACAAATCTTGGATACATTATTGTCATCCGGACATGACAGGCCCTGTCTAGTTCATGATCAATCATGATCAATTGTGATTCTTAGAATTTAAAATTTATGATTGCCTTATACCCAGTTCAAATTAACGTTGAATGGAAAAAATCATCCCTTAGTCATTTTATCATAATTTATGTTTATTGAATAATAGTTTTTTATTGAAAATTTCTAAATTAAAATATTGTTTTAATGTCACAATTTTTACAGATTTCATGGAAAAATGGAGCTTTAATTTTAATGTACTAGCCCTTGGCAAGATTTGATTATGCCGAGATTATCAAGCAGAAATTAACGATAAATTGATTTGGCAAAGGTAAAGTTAATTTGCTCGATAAAAACTTGAAGCATTATTAGTTTTCCTGACCATCAGTTTATAACTGCTTCCTATTATGTCATTAATCGAATGAAAATGGCAGTGACATAAATATCTTAAAACTTGAGATTATTTTTAAAACTAACTTAACTCGTCTGATTTCACGACAACTTTAAATACTTTCTGTCTGTCAAATTTTAAATATCAGCTGGCATATTGTAAAATGAAGAATAATTATTCAGTTCGGAAATTGGATTTCTGATCTATTTAATCGCAAATTAAATAATGAAGCAAATCTACACGGTATAGGATAATACGTATCCGTGGGATATATACTGATAAATCCTGGCGATCTTGTCCGATCTCGGATAATATTACACGACGCGTCGAAGACAAATGATTGACGACACCGATTGACAAATGAACGACAATAATGAAATGGGTAGAATGGCATTCGAATTTGAGTCATAAGTAAAAATCTTCAGAAAATTCCATGCTTAAACAGAATAGTCCGAAATCAATTGAAACCTAAGCAACCTTGTCGGAAAAGATTAAATTTTTCTTCATTGACATTTGAAAATGACAGAAATTAAATAAACCAGGAAACTCAAAACGGATAATCGAACTTACAAAAAGAGTGATAAAGTATTACAACCGATTTTTGACCAAAACGTATTTTAATGTCTCTTTTTTAAACATAAAGAAATTTAGAAAAAATTATACTTTATCATAATGTTAAATAATCTTATTCACAATATTATAAAATATTATTATTCGTACTATTGCGGATATTAGAATACGTACAATAGGGTGGATTTCTTACAGATATTAAAAAAATTGTTTTACTTTTTTTTTTTTTAGTTCATTTTAGATAAAAACAACAAATATTTGAAAGAAATTAAATATTTACGGGGTCAAATTTATTACCTTTTATGATATGGAATTATTTTTATTGTTTAATGTCTTAACGAATTTTTAAGATTAGAAATGATATTTGATGAAATTGTAAACAGAGTTTTTTCAATGAACCACGTCATTAACAGTAAATTGAATGGCCGTAAAATATTAGCACTTCAAATTTGTTTTACGGAAATATGCAGAGAGATATTGGTTTGCCTTCGTCATGTATATTAAACTAAAAGTATATCTCCATTAAAATAATTAAAGTCCGTAAATAAATTTGTCGACAAAAATTTCAAGCAAAGTAACAGATAAAAATGAAAGGCGGTATTAAATTATAAATCGTTTAATCATTATTTAATTAAAGTGCAACTGATTTTATTATACCTGAAATGTTATAATTGGTATTATTTCGCCAAAAAACATATTGTCAAAAACACTTTTTTAAAGAGAAGAAGAAAATCACATCACGAAGATAGTAATTTATAAAAGAGTAGTAGAGTATATACATATAGTATAGGAAAGAACGCATTACATTTTTCTGCATATTATATTACTTGACTTTTCCTACGTAAATTGCTTATACTGTGACATTTCAAACATTCCTTTTATATATATATATATATATAAATTCACTTTTAATATATACATTGTCCACATAATTCATGAAGAAATATATTTATATTAACAAATTTCGCTCCGAGCATGATAAATAAATGCAAATGGCACTTTTTTAAAATCATGCTTTATTATACGTTGCAAGAAATAATCTTTCGTGTAGTTTCTCAATACAATTTTTCATAACGTTTCAAATTAAAAATACTAACTGGTACTTTATCACGGTCGTTTATGAAAGTATACTTTACACCCTCGTTAGTTATTAAACAATTTCGCACTGCACATCAACCATTTTTTACATATTTTTTTCGTATTTTAAAGTAAATTTAAACATGAAATTTTCTTTAAATACTCGACTTCATGAAGAAGCTAGTATCACAAACTTTACAAGAACTGTTTTTTTGTTTCAGATCAAAGTAAAGAACGCTAGTATACGCAAAGTGTACGCAGATGAGCAATTCAATAAACGGAGCAAAATTAACATGTCAGCTATATTTTTAAATTAAATATCGATTTTGTAATGTTATAAAATTATACTGTACTCTTTGAATTATGCATAAAATTATCATAAAAATTTCAAAGTTTTTCGATTTAATATGTATTTAGTATACCTGATGAAATAATTCGTGGACGTCGTGTATTTTTCGATCATGTCGAAGAAATATGCCGTTAACTATCGTTGGTTAAGCAAACTTCAACCGTATTTGTGACCAATAATCGGTCGATGCTCTTGTCCGATTTATATCTCGAGACTAAAAACGAGATGATTTTTTAGTTAGCCAATCAAAGAGTTAATGTCAACTATGTCGCTGTGACGATCTACTAGAGACAAGTACTGATAATATACAGAATATACAGATCCTAATATACTTTAGATTTTTAACTCAGATTCAGCACTTCCATAATTTTGATAATAATTCCAGTATAAATTATATAAATTCAATAATTTGACTTCAGCATATATATTGTTTATTTTAAAATCTGAGATATCTCGATTTCTAATTGGTCTATTTCTAAATATTTGGAGTACTTTTTCATTGTTAGTGTAATCAATTTTCTTTAGTTAATTTTTAAGTTTCGCATATTATTTTCTTACAAATCATGAATGTCTCGATTTCTAGTTGATTAATTTGAATAAAAAAACTGATGACTGTTTGATTTGCTGTATTGGGTATTTGTTAACTCTTTCCCTCAATATTTGAAGAAAGAAACATTTTTTTTAAGCGCATTAATTCGTTGAATGTCATTGATATCTCGGTATACTAATAAGTCAATTTTATATCCAGTGCACTTTTTTTTTACGAATGTGGTCATGTAATCAACAATGTTGTCCCTAAATAAATGTATATTTTTTTAATTTTGTTTGGGTAACCAAATTCAATACTACCAAATTACAATTCAACCTATCAAGGTAAAATGTATATATTCTTCACGCGTAAAATCATCTATTATAATACGATATATTGAAATTTGAGAGAAAACCATATGGAGTCACGTTAAATCAACTCATTATTAGAATAATCGTATGTAATAACATTAATAACGTACTAAAACTAATGTGGCAATTAAAATGTGCTATTTTCAAATTATTTAAATATGTTATTATACGAATCACAAACTTGGCGACCTATATTTCTACAATTGCTAATTGTATATAATATAATAATATTATATTGTATACAGTAAAGTCTAATTGCCGTTTGGGCCGGCGTCGCTGTTATTAATCTTGCATGCGCAACGGTTTTACTTAATTCGCATGATTTATTCTCGTATTCTTAAGCGTTGGAAACGTTCCGTCTAGATTGTGAGGATTTGTGGTCGTGGGGCTGACAATGTCAAACTAAATCGCGTACATTGGAGCAACAATTATCTGTCTCACTATAGGAGCATGCTCCAGTTTAACGAACTGGATTACGTCAGAGCGCTCTCTCTCTCTCTCTCTCTCTCTCTCTCTTTTCTCTCCCCTTCCCTCCCGCGCGCACACTTTTCTTCTCTATCTGTCTCATTGTTATTTCGTTCCCCATCTCCCTCTCTCCCTCTCGATCCATTTACATATACCGCAATTATATTTCGTTACCTCGTCCTCTAGATCAATATGCGGCATAACGCCCCAATAGTCGATTTTTCACAGAATTTCAAATTTCGTTAAAGATTCATTTTTATCTTTTTTTCAATTAAAAGGTTAGTACACTTATTTTTAACTAGTTGTGCAAACGAATTCGTCCATTAACGAGTCAACATTGTTATAGTATATGAATGATGTATATATATAAAGCAAAATATCAAGACTATATTCATTTGTAAAAAGAGTATAGAATTTCGAGAAAGAATACTTCTGAATATTGATAACATTTGAATTATTTTTTAGCTGTAATGGACTTATAATGTGTTTTGTATTCGGTGTCCATTTACGAAGAAAACTGCAAATTACGAAATAGCATATGGCAATGAATTATTTCGATGACATACCATTTGTATTACAGGAGCACAATTCAATACAGTAATGAAAGTCTCGGAGAGAATAAGGGATTATTTTATCGGTCGTGTATTTATAGACGTTGTTTTATTAATTGTAAATTGAGAAAAAAAAAACATGCATACGAGAAAAATTATGTACACAAAAAAGAATAAGTAAATTTTAATTTTTAGGGGTTAATCTGAATTTGTGTAAAAGGTTCATTCTTTATATCGAAACTTTTTTCAGAAATATCTACGAATAGTTGCGAAGCAAAGTTAGGACTGAAAACATATTTATAAGTATATATAATCAGAAATATAAAATGTTCACACATTGAAAAAAAAAAGTATTGTTTGGACAACCATACTATAGTTGACGCAACCATTCTCCTGGTTGACATGACAATTTCTATGATTGATGTAATAATAGAATGGTTGCACCAACAATATATTTTTTTTCGGTGCATGCCAAGCAAGGATTATCGATTATTGATTTAAATTAAAAACTAGGGGCTTCGCCCCTGCGGCCTTCGGCCGCCAACCCCACCGGGGGCTCCGCCCCCTGGACCCCTGGCGCGCTATCGCGCGAAGCTCG
>JAPYZR010005570.1:0-10666 GCA_030522945.1 Trichopria nigra
TATTGGATCCGCCATCTTCATTTTTTGATAACACTAACAGCAGATGCGTAATCAACAACATCATAACTCCCAATAAGTAATTCTAAGAATCGAATACTATTACAAAAAATGCATACAGAAAGGCTTTGGAAATTCATGGATTTTACACTTACAGAAACGCAATAACCGTCATTTTCAGGAAGTCATAGCAAAAAAACTAATCATTTTCAAGTCTTCAGCCCAGGAAAACTTTTGATCGCCATGACAAAAACTATAAAATAGCACAGTTTCAGCTCATTTGACCGAAACCCATTTTCCATAAGGATTTATCCGGGGTCCATTCTCATAGTGATGCTCGATGTGAAAATCCAACAATAAACTATTATTTATACAGCATGCCGGCCTGTAATTCATTAGCAAAAAGGAAACTTTCGTCAATTAAAGGTCTAACACATTTCAGTAGCCAAATATAGTGAATTTATTGAAACAGATCAGAGGTTAGAATAAACAATGCTACCATTTTTCGAATTTTATTACATTGTTGAAGATTGTGGATATCTCGGCTTGTAATTGGTCAATTGAAAAAAAACCGCTATATCTAAATCTGAATCATAGTAGAATACTACTAATATTATTTAGTCAAATTTGACCAATTGAATAAACAACACATCAGTCATATTATATCCAATGTATAATAGAGATCAGTCCTCTCAAATACTTATACCTATATGTTCAAAACGTCAGAAATTTCTCAAATAAGAGACATGGAAACAATCTGTTGTTTAATATCAGTGTTAAGTCCAATGAACACCACTGTATTACAGTGAAATCTAAAAATACGGTGGTCATCACTGATGTAAGGAAAAGAGACAATTTCCCCGTAAAAATTTTGGAGTGAATGTTTAACCAAAATCGATACGATTTATTGTGGCTCATTCCGCACAGAGAAAAGTTTGAATAAAATATAAAAAAAAAAAATATATAACATTCTGTGCAAACCATTCCCTGCAGTTATATTGAACGTAAAATGCTTAATAAGATTGGAAAAAATAATTCTTTACAACCCTCTTAAGCAGACCAACTATAACCCTATAAACTCTAAATCCACTTAAAACTGAAAGCCACATTTCAACATCGTTTAAATCTCACAAATTCAAAACGTCTAAGATTGTAGGTTTGGGGGTTGTGGGCTTGGTGGTTGGGGGTTCGGGGTTAGAAATTGGAAGTTGTGGGCTTGGGGGTTGCAGACCTGAAATGTAATTTAAAGCTGAAGTTAAATAAATCACATCTTATTTCATGTATGTCTCATAAGTGGCCATGTATGAGTAATTTCATAAAAAAAATAAAAAAATAACTTTGACCCATTTTTAGCCCTCTAGAAGACCCGTCAAGTTATAAATTTGACCTGGGATTCACCTTGAGCGACCTCAAAAACAACCGGAGGATATTTTGAGTTCCTTATAATTAGTGTAAACCTCGTATAAATAAATTTACGATCTCATTTTACAACGTTTGCGCCGAATTACAGCTTTTAACCGAGTATTATAGACTTTTCAAAGCTGTACTAGGGGTTGAAACTAAGAGAAACAAATATTTAAAATATGGTTTTCCATTTATTTTGAACCGTAGAATCCAAATATGGAGTCAAAATTATCGTATATGCCCTTTCTTTCTTTTTTTATAATTTCGAAAAACCGTAAAAAACGCCAAAAAATCGTGGTTTTTTGCGCTTATCTCTCCAAAACAGTCTGGAACCCGATATTTTGACTTCAAATTCTGATTCAGCATCGAAAAATAGTGTTATTAACGACCATGAAAAATTGCCATTGTTTGAAGATCTATACTCTTACGTTAATTTGTACATTTAATCCTTAAATGTTTAATAAAAAAATATTCGTTACTTTTGTATTAAAAAGAATTGTATCTGAATACTTCTTAATCCTTAATTCACACAATCCTATTTTTTAGTAACCGAATACTTTTCAATACTTTTTCGATTATTGGAGTTTTCCCATCAGATGTATTGGAATTAATAAAAACGAATTTGTTTCGTCATTTTTTAATGCATATTTTGTCCATTTCGAATGTTTTCAAACCCAAAAATAATTTATCTGAGATACGAATGCATTTCAATCCAATTTTGTAAATAAAAAGTATTACTTTTGAATATATGCAAGTCTTTTTGAAAACATTTAAATAAAAAAATAAGAAATTCTTAAAATTTAGAAATGTAAAAATACATTGGAATGCTTTGAACTCAAAAAATAATAAATCCTTAAAACCGAGAGATAAATATTGAATTCAGATGAATAGAAGTGTATTGAAATACATTAAATTTTGAATTCATTTAAATCGATTATTGATTATTTCTGGAGTACTACATGAATATATATGATGTTAGAATAAAATAGATTATAATGCATTACATTTATTTTAAAAGCATTATTTTTCGATTGAACTATATTGAAAAGCATAGACTTTAATTTGTAAATGTTATTCGTGGATTTAAATGCATTGGAATATATTGAACTATATACATATGGACTCTTAATAACGTAACACTTTTCATTAAAATTGAATATAAAAGTATATACAATGATCAAAACTTTGATTAAACTTAGATTAACAAGGATTCAAAAGTATTCATTATAAAAGAAATAAATCCAAGTTTTCACCTTCTGATCCTTTTTTTTCTACTGTGTTTTCTACTTTTTAATAATTGAATTTGTTAACGACAGTATAATTCAATGTAATTTGAATGTTGTTAACTCATTATTAGAATTAATGTAATAACATTGACCGAGCAATGGGACGCATGCGTACTTCTTCTTAACAATTTTTTTTTATAACAACCGCAGTAGAAAGTGTGATTGAAACATCGAAATTGACAAAGATTCCTAAATCCTGTTTTTATTCTTTTTAATCTTTTTTAATCCTAATTTAAAACTTTTTATAATTATTTTTTTTTTTACTGGGATATATAAAGCCAGAAGGGAAAGTACATTGGATATATTCGTTTCTAGTGCGTAAAATGAAATTTTACATACTGCCGAATACGGCCGTAATGCGGACAAATCGTACGAGTAACAAAATGACTTTTTTTCTCACTAAAATACAAAAGTATATAACGCGCAAGGCGTAAAAGTCTACTTTATACCCTCGGTAGGCAATACATTATTTGATCTAATGTTCCAATCGTCATTGGAAAAAGTAAACCTGATATTTAACACAATACATTTTATTTGTTGAATATTTAGATATTCTCTAATTGTCGATCGTAAACCTCAATCTCTGAAAGTTGATGTTTGAGTTTTTTCGAAATCCGAAAACAAAAAATACATAAAATACTTTCTTATTAATACTTTCTTATTACTTACTTATTAATTAATTAATTAATTCATTCATTCATTAACGTATTGTAATATATTTCATCAAAGTATAATTATTGTTAATTCAAAATATCAATAGTGCTTCGTTAAAAAGATCAAAGTTCTCATTTGAAAAGTTAAAAAATTAATACTTCAGAACTTAACGTGTGGTATTTTTAGATAGTTAACTTTTAACTTAATTTTGTGAACTTTTTAAAACTTAGTCGTAATGGTGTCCGTTATTTTTAAATTAGCTTAGTTAAAATTAATTCAATGTAGCAATATAAATATAAAAATAAATATAAAAATATTTTGCTGTTATACTCCTATATGATTTAGTTACAATTATATTCAATTTACAACTTTATAAAGTTAACTTGATTAAAAAGTTATAATTGTATTCAACATTTAAGTTGTTCACCTGGTTTCGTTAATTTGTCCAACTATTATTTAGCCGAGTGTTAACTTAACCAAATCAACTTAATTATTTATCAACTATAACTCAGTTGATAAACAAAAATTAACTTACCTAGTACTTTTTCAAATAATATGTTTTAATAAAAAATGTACTTTTTCAATATGCTGTTAAACTATAATTTTGCAGATAAACTGAAAACAAATTATGAATCCAGGATTAATTCTTATTAGAAAGTGTTACTGTAAAGAAAGCTTGATGTTAAACTCGAAGTGACCTGAAATATCAACATTATCTTCAAACACGACGTCAGCACTGAAAAAAAAATTTGTTATTTTCAAGTAAAGATTTATTGGAATAGTAGCAAGTAAATATTTACTTGAATTATAAGAAAAGATTTTCTTGAATTAAGTACGATTTACTAAAAAGAAAGAAAGATATTTACTTCATTATAGAACTTTTTTTCAGTGTAGATGGAGCTATTGGGTAAAATTTCAAGTAAAAACTTGAAAATTAGAACTTTGCATCTAGAATCATTTATTTTGTAATAAATACATTATTGTTGCTGTTGATAATAAGAGAAAATAATTTAATTCTGAAAGTTCTCATTCAATTCTAAAATAATTTCACCGACATCTTTTCTGGAATTGTATATGTGTTACGTATAGAATCACCCTACCAGAGCCCAATGTTTGAAATACGTTTCAATACTTCTTAATTGTATTTTTATATATATTTTTTGATTCTAATCTGCACACAGATTTTCAAAGTTCAAAATTAGGAATACAAAATGGCGGGCCAAAATGCAAAAAGTTACTCGATCGCAACAAAATTTGCTCTTCCTAGGGTTTCGGAGCCGCTGATTACGAATGTGACCAGAGATTTTCAAAATTCAAAATGGCGGATCCAAAATGCGGTTGAGAAAATGTGTCTAGTTTCATGATATTTGATTCTAGTTTTTTTTTTTGCGGGGTCGTTTATTTCGAATTTTACCTCAAATTTGCGAAATTCAAGATGGAGTATTTAACATGTTGGACGAGTCTTGTTCGTTTTATGATTCGCTGGCACAATCTGGTACGAAATGCGTTGCAAGAAGCTTTGAAATACCCGAGTGGAAATTACATCAGGCTGGACTCAAGTCGGATCTAAACTTGATCAAGTTGTAGTCAGGTTTGACTGATCTCAAAGAACCGGATCAGGATTTGATCAGACGGACTAAAATTCAACCTGAGATCCCGTCGCTTGCTATGAATAGGATCAGGTTTTGATCCAGCTGACACCATGTGAAATTTTTATCAGTTTTTCAAGGCCTGTCAGCGGATTTCTGAATTCGACCACTAGAGGGCAGTGTTACTCGCGATCAAAATTGTCCGCCGGTTCAACTTGAGGCGGAGACGAGCAGCTGTCATGGCAAAGAAAGGAACCAACAGAAGTCCGGTCTCTGGAATCATTACAGTAGCAACGAAATAAACTTTTTCTCTATCTTCGAAATTAAATCCTTACAGGGGGAATATCTGCTATCTTCACGGTAAAGAAATTCCACGATTCGATTGATAAGAATCCCTGTCTTTTTTAGGACAATAAAAGTAATAGCATTTCTTAGAAGCCATATTAAAACATAGGTCATCCGCTGAACACACCGGTGGTCAAAGGAGTCGCGACCTGTAAACCATCGTTCACAACAAACTTGTTGAAAACCTTATTTGATTCGTATTTATAAAACCTAACCCAATCGGGATTACGAAAACCTGATCCGAAGTGGATCACGAAAGCATTCTCCGAATTGGATTACGAAAACCTGATCCGGAACGGATTCGATGATTTGATCAAGTTCGGATCCGTCGGCCTGATAAGGTTTGGATTTAAAACAGTATTACACAACGGATCAAAACTTGATCAAGCCGTCGTATCAAAACCTGATTCGAGTTCAGTCGGACTTGATCCGAACCTGACTTAAACTTGCTTCACCCGCGATGGGTCATGCCTTCACCTTCAAAATTTCGAAGAATAAAAAAGAAGTAAAAAAATATAAATAGCGACAATAATCTGAATGCTGAGTGCGGATCTGATCAATTCAATGTAATCTTCATTCTTTTATCCGCCATATTGGATCCACCATTTTAATTTCACAAATCTACGGTCAGATTCGTAATTACCAACCCCGAAAACTCCCGACTATCGACATTCAGAAAAGTAGAGAAATTCTTTGGATTTCGATCTGACATATTGGTTCCGCCATTTTGAATCCGCCATTTTCAATTTTGAAAATCTAACGGCAGGTTTTCAAAGTTGCTATAAATCGAATATTTGTTGTTTTGAACGTAAAACTGACGTAGTAATAAAGAAATTATAATTGTTACACATAACTTTTGGTTCTTCAGAAACATTAGTCTAATATGTCTCAAACGATATTCATAACATGTCGATTACCAATGTTTGCAGGTGTACAAGTCTTCAAACATAAAACGCTCGAATTGATAAAAAAAAAAAGAAAAATATTATGAACGAACCTTGGTGTTTTCTGTACGTATGATGCTGTCCCCTTTGGTGCCTTTCTCTCTGAGTACTCCGTAAACCGAGTATTGCGTCAATCGTGAAGGACTTGGTCTGTTGTTGTTGTTGGTGGGAATGTTGCATATGCGTAATTTGCGTAATTGAATGATGCGCATGCGGAAATTGATTATTCGCGCCCTGCACCGGATGTTCATTCGAAAAGAGCTGCGAATGCCTGATGTGCGGAAAAGTCAACGAATCCACCTGCGGATTGCGTGATTGCATTTGTAAATTCTTGAAATCACTCGCTTCTATAATGGACGGACTATCAGTCAAAGAATTGTTCCGTAACCTGTCCAGTGCGGAATTACCAATGCGCGCTTCTCGAACTCTGTCCAGCGAAAGATTGAGTCTGTCCAAGGGCAATCCGTAGGCTTTCAACAGTCCATAGTCCTTGATATCGCGGTCAAGATGAGCAAGATTGATATCTTTACAATTTCTCTCCATCGCTACGTGCAGAGAGGCTTTCTGGCGCATTTCCCTCGCGAAATTGTACCTGGCATCCTTTTGATTCAAGTCTTTGTTACGGAAAACCACGGCCGTCGGATCCGATGGATTCGCGTCGAAAAACGTTCCGTCGACCTTTTCACCCCGGTGGAAATCCAAGTCCTTCTTGTCCAGGGTCAGCGGTAGCTCATTCGTGACATGGCCGGCGTATTCGCCAAATCGGTTGGGGTGAAGGCTATTGTTCAAAGCTGTATGAATGTCCTTCGACCGCACTCGTTGCTCGTCCTTGCAATTGACGCTAATCAAATTCAGACTATCCATCCGTTTGAAACTGTCGAAAACCTGGAGATTCGATTCGGAATGGTTGCTGTCACTTCTGTCCGACAGATCTTCGGCAGCCGATTGGCTGGTCAGATCGGTCGTGTCCATGTTTTCGTTCGAACTGTCACTCAAACTATTAACATCCTCTCTATCCATAGGAGCTGAGGATAGCAGATGCACACGCGATTCACTTGACACCTCGATTCGGAAAGATAAATATGTATTGTTTTACAATTAACACATCTGACCGTTCGACGCAGATCTTCGGATTAAGAAACCACAGAGTGACACACTCGAGGTTCGTTGAACAGAACACTATCCCACGTTCTCGTCTCCATAATAATCCCAGGCAAGTGTTGATAGTCGATCGACCGCTATGTCATGACGAAACGCTCGCTTTCGGTGATGCAGTAGGCGAATAATGATGTCACAGCGAAAGCAAGATCACGTCGCGAAGCTATCACTGTTTTCGAGACCGAGGACATCCGACTAATAATCCTGTACGTGACGTTGGTATTTACCCTCCCGCATCCTCCAATCAGTCCACCGCACAGGGAAGCTTTACCTCTACAATCCCCAAATGGACCGCATAATTCGTTGGTCAATAATTTTTCCTCTCCAACGGCATTCCCCAGCGATGATTGGCCGAGTCCGCCATCACCTACGCGCCTGAACACGCCCCTCGAAAGCACAGCGGGGGTTATTTGCGGGAAGTCTGTTACTTTTTTCATGCCCCACCCCTCGTATCTTAACTTCCACCCCCGCGGGCTCTCCGGCAGCCACCCTAAGGCAACCGGGCGATCCCCACCGTTCAACCCCTTAATAAGCTTTCGTCGACCCTGTAATTCAACTTTCCACCCCTCGCAGCCCCTCGCGAGCTTCCACCTCCTCGAATTTTTGGGTGTCTTTGTCACTCCCGCGCAAAAGGCGCCCAAATGCGCCGTGGTAACGTACGCCGCATTACCTCGCTGGCGAATCATCCGACACCCTTAAACGATGTCATCCACGTCTAAGACGATCTTTGGTAATTAGGTGCCAACTAACGGCGACAAGGTTATTTAATTAGCGCGGTTAAATGTTCCTTAGGTATTTCAGCTTAGTGCCTTATTATACTCGCAGCGCATTTCCCGCAATTTCTCTCGAAATCGAAGAAATTGTTGGAGATGCAATTTTGCGTGTAATGTTCCGAATTACATAATCGTTCCAATCTATATGGATACAAATTTTTCGAGAACAATGATTTTTTTTCAGACGTAATAGTCAATGCGATGTAATCCATGCACTTTATGTTATTGTCAATTTTACATTGTTGTAAAAAGGTGATTGTTTTTTCTTTTATTTTTTGAGTGAAAATGGGTAATTTTGAAATCTCATTTTTTCATTTGCAGATTACACGGTTCATGATAATTTCGAGAACATTATCATGATTTATTACCATTTGTCGGGCATGTTTTGCAGTTTGTACTACACGCCTACTAAAACGGATCGCTCTTTTTTGAGCGAAAATGGATAACCTTCAATTTGTAAAGGTAATAGATAACCTTTGGTAAGTAAAATTATACCGGGAGTCTAAAAAGTATCGATACGCGTGTATAAGTCTTTATATATAATATATTTTTGACCCAGGTTAAGTTCATTTCCGTAGTTACTTTTGGCGCTGGATCAAATGGTGATCTTGGTTCTGACATTGCCGATGATCTTCAAGGTTGTTTCAAGGTCACCTTCGTTTTTTTTAATGCGAAGACCAGTTTTTGACCTCGGTTATCGAAAGAGCGCAAAACTTCACATCAAATTTGTCTATGAAAAAATTGTTTTTGCGACTTTGAAAAGGTAAAAAATGATGAAGATCCCATGAATCTAATTACATTTATTCGTTCAATCGTTCTTTCGATTGCTGAGGAAAAAAGGCGTTCCCGTTTAAAGTCGCAAAGATGCCCTTGAAATGCCCTTCAAGGTCATCGATAACGTCAGAGCCATGATCGCGTTACGACGCACTCCAATCGTGTTTAAATTTTTTTTCAGACATTTGACCTTCATTTTTGAACGACCTTTCGTAAAAACCATTTTTTCATAAGACAAGTTTGATGTAAAATGTTTCGCTCTTCCGATTGTCGAGATCAAAAAAGGGTCTTTCCATTTAAAAAGAAAACGATGGTGACCGTGAAATAACCTCGACGATCATCGGCAAGGTCAAACCCAAGGTCACCATTAGATCCAGCGCCAAAAGTTACTGCGGAAATGCCCTTAACCTGGGTAAAAATTATTTGATATAAAAAGTTATACGCGTGTTTTGATACTCTTTGGACACCCTGTATATAGAGATACCTGCAAATATCTTCTAATGCACGAAATCAGGAGCCATTTCTCTAACGAGAGCAGCGCAGCCACGATCGACGCCTGGCGACGGTGAAACGTACTCCTTCACGTTCAGGACCTTCATACATTTAAAAATACATTTTCACACTGCTATCTCAACCAAATCATCCAATATCACACAAAATTGGTACATCTTGTGGGTTGGTATAGACAGAACAATTAAATTATCTTATTATGATTAAATTAAATTTTAAGAAAAAAAGAATTTAAATTTACTGGAAACAATTTTGAAAAATAATGGATACCCTGAACACATCATATCAGGTTTTATCAAAAATCGAAAACACTAAATATATAATAATACTATCGAAAAGAAGCCTTCAACTGACAAAATTAAAAAAAACGGTCAGCGTTACCTTATGCTAAAGGCATTTCGAAAAAACATAAAATGGACTCTAAAACAACATAATATTAGAATAGTGGATAAACCGTTTAATATATTGGATGAATCAAATCACATAAAGAAAAATAGACATTGAGCAGAGTGAAGTTGTTTACGAGATAAAACGCAATAAGTGTAATGGAGCATACATCGGAGAAACAGGCAGATTGGTGAAAAACAAGAATAGTTATTGAACCGAAAAGAAACATTTTTAGAAGATAAAAACAAGTATACAGGTCTAACACGCGCAGACTAAACAAGACAAAATCAAAAGACGTGATACAGGACATAAACAAAACAAAAACAAACAAAGACGTAAAATATATTTCATTTTTAATACGGTGTTTACGTCATGTAAATATCACATACATGTACAAATGTATCGAATTTACCAAAGTTCGTTAGAATAAATGTGAATTTTGTACTTGGTATTGGTATATTATTGGTACAAGAACGTATATATTCATTTTATGTAGTTTGACCATGAATCTTATAAAAATGAAGGCTTTCTATAATAAGGTTACAATAACTTTCAGTGTTGTCAGGGCAATAAAGCCTGGAGATTACCTAACCCAAAAATTGAAATCAGGATATGACCTTCACATTCTGATTTTGTAAATTAAACATTTTATAAAATTTCTATTTGTTCTAGATAGATTATTGAGCAGTAATTACTTCGACCCGCACCGTAGGTCTATAGGCACGAAGTATTGAATTTGGTACGCATTGATTTTCTGAGTTTCATACTTTCAGAATTTTTTATAAGAAAAGTACCCATCCGAATTTAAGTTTCAATTGCTCATTTTGTTCGTTAGTTCTTGATCT
>JAPYZR010005571.1:0-10666 GCA_030522945.1 Trichopria nigra
AGACCAAATAAGGCTTTTATTTTATATTGATTTACTGCGTAGCGAGAGCGAACACGACGCACGTCTGCCCGTTACGGAAATCAGATATGAATTGATTATATAATATAACGTATATATATTTCTGAAACATCTTGTAACCGACAACGGTCGCCAATATTCTAGCAAAGACTTTAGATCATTCGTAGAAACGAATGGTATCAAGCACACGTTCGCACCTCCTTATCATCCCGCAACAAATGGAGCAGCAGAAAATTTTGTATCGATCTTTAAAGATAAAATTAAAAAGATGACTAAATCTGGAAAGAAACTTGATGACGCGATTAATAAATTTTTAATGGATTATCGAAGCAAAGAACACTGCTCCACGGGCCGATCGCCGGCTTTTTTAAACAATAAACAATAAACTTGATTTTATATATTTCCAAGTTATATTGTAACGGAGTTTTCCTCCTGCCCCGGGAAAAGTTTAGTCGGTAAGCAAGCAGTGAGGGTAGGTGGCCGAGTTAGGGGTAATGACTGGTAAATAAGAACACTCAAGTATGTCTAATATTATACTTATTACTCGTAGCGTTTTAGTTATACATAATTTCACTCGCGTATCGGGTACGGATTCGGAAGCTGCGGTGACCGCAGCTTATAAACTTAGCCTAACGGACACGGTTACAATATGCGGAGGATCGCGGGTGCACCGCCTCGGTGCAGCGGAGAGTACGGTGACCGTACTTGGAAGGAAGAAGGGTAAGGAGACTGCGGGGACCGCAGCCGTGCTTAACTCTATCGAACGCGATTACAGTAACAGAGGATCGCGGGTGCACCGCCTCGGTGCAGCGGAGAGTACGGTGACCCTACTCGGAAGGAAGAAGGGTAAGGAGACTATGGGGGCCGCAGCCGTGCTTAACTCTATCAGGTGCAGCGGAGAATACGGTGATCGTATTTGGACGAGAAAGCGGGTTAGGAGACTATGGAGACCGTAGCCGGAGAGGTGTTGCTCTGGAGACCAGACCAACGAATCTCTGCCGCTGCCGGGCCGTGCACGGCAATTTATGGGCCTTGCATGCGACGGCAGTGCTCGCTAGAGCGGCGGCGGTTACTGGATTTCGGTAGCCACACGCCGCGGAATCGGCGGTCGGTATTACATTCGGTCGGTATGCCGCGGTATTGGCAGCCGGTTACGCGCTTGAAACGAAAACTACGTTTCACCCCCTTCTTTCATCGGGACGGAGTAAAAACAAACGCTGTTTAGTATATCAACATTGCTCACCCTTATTGTGATCTGTACATTTGACATTTCCTAGCGGTTTTTCGCTGTCGGAGAAAGTAAAGCTTATCTGCTAAAAAAACAAACTACGCTCCCAAAAACAAAATATACATTTGAGTGACGATCGAAAATGAAAACAAACGCTTCCGAAAACAATACACGTTTTCGCGAGTATGACTTAAAACAAAAAATACTAAAGTCTATTATGATGGCACTAAACATCGCCCGTATTCCTTGGAATGATAATATTAAATCTAAACTTACGATCTAAACTTACTAACTAACAGTATGACACTAACAGTTTATACTGTTACTTAGTGTCTCTAGAAATGTCGTCCTCTCCGCCCGCCTTTGCGGTGGTGGCGCGTGGATGGAAGCGGATGGTCACTTGCCCGTGAATGTCCCATCTGGCAATGTATTGTCCGGTCGGGGTGCGATGTCGGTAGGGACGAGTGGTGCGCGGGATGTGTGCCGGTACCTCCACTTCGTAGGGCCCCATGCTGAGCCGAATCGACCTCGGTTTTGCCTTTATAGCTGCGACCGGTGACGCCTGAGGCTGCTTCCGGAGAGGCGGTGGTGCGTGTATTAACTTGACCCGGTTTTCGAGTGGCGGTGGGTTCCCTGCCCTGAATCTCAGGAAGTTGCTTATTGGCAGCCGTACCCTTTCGGTTGCCCGGAGAGTTACGTCCGTTATAATGCGGGGTTGTGCGTGCAGCAATGCGAGCTGACCGCCGGACGGTATGGTCGGGGGCCGTAGAGGCCGCGTTGGCTTCTGGACGCAGGAGAGATCGGTCACATTAGACATATTGCCGACGACTGCTCGTCTTTCGCGGACTCTTGGTGCGATTACACTGGTTATCACTCGGCGCTGGTCGCGCGATATGTTCGCGTGATTGTCTTGATGCAGCGGTAGCCGGCACTCGGGAGCCGTTCTCATGTACGTTTCGAGGGCATTCGCCGGTGGGCTTTAAGTCTAACACATGAATATTATGATGAAGTCTTCCCTTTTTGTCGATCAGGTCCACAATTACAGGGGAGCGTATCTTCGCGACTCGATAGGGCCCGTCATATTTCGCACTCAGGGATCCACTGAAATAGTCGGCTTTTCATGACAGCGGCCTTTCGCGTCGCCAGACTAGATCAGCGAACGGTGGTTGCCAGTCCCGATGACGAGATTTATCCGGAGTTTTTCCGCTTGTAGCCGACGGAACACTTCTCGTAATAAGTCTAGATGGCTGTCCATATCATTACTCACTATAACAATGTCATCTAAATAACAAAACACGCGCGGTTCCAAATCTACACCGAGCACATTGTCCAACATTCTTCGGAATGTCGCCGGGGCGGAGTGCAGTCCGAACGGCAGTACCTTAAATTGCATCAAGCCGCGTCCGGGTACGGTAAATGCGGTGAGGGCTCGACTTCCGGCTGCTAGTGGTATCTGCCAATAACCGTCTTGCAGGTCCAACGTAGATAAATATCTTGGCCCACGCAGTTTATCTAGCGTCGCCTGAATATACGGGAGTGGATACGCGTCTTCTATAGTCACTTCGTTTAGTCTTCGAGTTCTGCTAACGGGTTGATAGAAGACGCGTTGGGTATTCCAACGACCGGAGGGTATTCCAACGACCTGAGGGTATTCCAATTTTATCTGCAGGGCATGGAGAAGGTCCTCTCCTGTTCGTGGCTTAACCGGCCCTTTTGAGAGGATTGCTATCGACCTATTTGATAGGATACCCACCACCAAAATTGCTGAGCTGGCGTCGTTGTTTCAGTGGCAGGACTCTTCTTTTGGGTAGGGTTTGCAATAATGGAACTCGATGTAAACCTGTCCGAACAACTATTTCTTATTTCTTTTGCGGTACTCCGCGTATGAGCAGGTTTTCGCGAGGTAGGACTAGCGCGGTACAATTTCGATGAAGGGATCGGCCCTTCGCTAGTATTTCGTGTAGTCTTTTCAGAGCTTCTGCAGTACACCAAGGTCGGAGTGCAACTGACTCTCTCCCGTGCAGTAGGGTAGCTTTGCTATGCTCTTAGCTAAAACGCCGGAAAAGGTCGCTACGCTCTCTGTAGATGTAGCCTTTCGCTCGAGAGATAGGAGATGTCCGTATGTGAGTGGAGTAATCCGTCACGAGCTCCAAATGAATTGCACGAGTGGAAAGGCAGACAAAAAGAGCAACGGTTAGCTACAAAAGTGGTCCAGCGGGAGGGATGCTGACTGATCCAATCTAAGACCACTGTTGAGTCTGTCCAACAGTGAATGGGGACATTGGATAGTTGCATGTGGTTTAATAAGATTTTTACTACCTTGCAGAGTAAAAATGCTGCACTTAGTTCCAGTTTAGGAATACTTAACGTTTTAAGGGGAGCAACTTTAGTTTTGCTTATTAGTAAGGTCACAGGACTGGAGTTTGACGGTGTGGAAGCCCGAAGGTACACCACCGCAGCATATGCGCGACTAAATGCGTCGGCGAAACAATGGATCTCACAAGCGGACTCCTGATACTGACCGCACGATTCCGTTCGTCTGCCCTCCCACTCCCGACACTTCAATGTGCAGGCGAGTGCAACTGACTCTCTCCCATGCAGTAGGGTAGCTTTGCTATGCTCTTAGCTAAAACGCTGGAAGAGGGCGCTACGCTCTCTGTAGATGTAGCCTTTCGCTCGAGAGATAGGAGATGTCCGTATTTAGGATCGAATCCGAAGATCACATCGTTCTGTAAGCCTGGTCGTACCGCAAACTGATGAGAAATGATCCTAAGTCCAAGACACAGCGTGACTCGTATGGTTTCGGAAATCGGTACAAGTCGGCCGTCGGCTAAGCTCGTCGTAGCCGTGGCTGGTTGCAGGCATTGTCCGTTATGGTGCATTTTCCTGCCACCCATTCGCTGACGTAAGACTCAGCGGCGCCCGTGTGAAGAAGGGCGTGGTATGTGGTCTCGAAGACCTTTACCTCGAGGTGCGGTCGCGGGTCGAAGTGGTACCCGGGGGCAGGGGTCGCGGGTCGAAGTGGTACCCGGGGGCAGGGGTCGCGGCTGGGCCCTGTCCTTCGGACCGTTTTCCTGGTTGCAATGACAGTTCCGCGTGAGTACGCCTTCCTTGCCGCATTGCGAGCAGAAAATCTTCGGCTCTGCCCTGCACTTGTACCGCTGGTGGCCTCGCGGACCACATCGCCAGCATCTTACGGTGCCGTCCCACTGGGCCGGTTGTACCATGGCGGTAGTGCTCGGTCGGGGTTTCCGTACGATGGCTTGCTGGATGTCCTCATATTCTCTTGCCAGCCGGCGTAATTCCTCCAAGGACTGCGCATCCGTATTCCGTACATATAGCTTGTACCTGTGCTGCATGTTTTCGTAGATCCGCCGCTTCTGTTCTTCGGCATTGTAGGTGCCCGCCCAGCGCATCAGCGTTTGTAGGTCGTTGGCGTACACTTGGAACCTCTCATTGTCTTTCTGTACTCGGTCATGCACTTGGCTCTCTATGCCTCGCCCTCGTCGGTCGTCATAGATCAGAGTAGTGGATCACCCCGCATCAATTCTGGCAGTCCTGCCAATACTTGCGGTTCGGTGAGGGCGTATGCTACGCGTAGTTCCACTACGCGTTCCAGAAACTCCACGGGGTCCTTTCCGACGAAATGGCATCCCCATTTGCGAAACACCTCTATGGCTGGGAGTGCGGGAGCAGCCATATTCGCTATCGCCGGGCGTGCGTGAGCAGCTCCAATCGTCTCGACGTCTTCCTGTACCCTCTTTCATCCCTTGAAGTTGTTGACGTAAATTCCATCGCAGCGTCAACAGGTCACCGGTCACTTCACCACCTGTACACTGTAGCACAGATTCTTATTCACGTTTCTTGAGTTTATTAATCCACACTGTTCCATCAGTCATACCCTAACTCAGCACAATTTCGGCAGGACTCGCGCAGATTATCAATATTAATTGCGAAGTCCCTGTTCGGGTGCCATGTAACGAGTTTTCCTCCTGCTCAGGGAAAAATTTCATCGAGCATATGACATAGATAGAGCGTTACATATCTTGTTGGTGATCGTTTTTCGGCACCAAGGAACGACGGACGTCGGCTCGTGTGCGCGAAAAAGATGGGATACGACGGTGTGTCGACGTAAACAGCGAACGGTGCTCATAGACTCGTGTTGTTGATAGAGAGGGGAATATCGGGGAAATCGACGAATGTCGATATTGAAATCAATAAGCGACGAGTAACCACTATCGACTCGTGCCTAGAGAGAGAGAGAGAGAGAGAGAGAGAGAGCGAACAGACGACGAAAGTCGACTCTTTCGTTTTCGTCTGGAACTTCGATGCCATTTTCGAGCATATGTAAAATTATGCCGCGGACTGTACGGTCGTACGATTGCCTTATTAGCCACCGACGGAGGGAAAATGGACAACTGCGGGGAACGGGAAGGAAAGACCAGGGGTTGGTTATTGGTAAATGAATGGAAATCGGGACTATTTTAAGGGGTGGGTTGATACTCTGGTCGGGACCTCTCTAAGACCTTGGATGTAAAGGTCGTGAAAATTGGGACAGAACGCCACTGCACGGCGATATCAGGCGTTTCCTCCTATTCGCCTCTTGCAGAGCAATCTTCGTTCTTCTGACCTTTACCGCGGTCACATACAATATCAATAAGAATACTTATTTAATAAAACAATATATACTAGAAATGACCGAGAAATGGGGTCGATTAGTGACCTCGTTACAGTACAATCAATAAAAACAAACATATTTGCAAAAAAAGGAATTTAAAAAAATTGTATGCTCAATTTTTTTGAAAATTGTCAATGTTCGAGAATACCTTTTTGTAACAAAACATCAATCGTTTATATATATATAACATAGTAATATCAGGTGAAACCCGATTTAAAAAAATATGTACGATCGTTTATACACAAAAATCGTAATTGTTACTGATTTTTATATTTTTGCCTGTAACTTCAAACAGATATAACTCTTGAACCTTTCATCGTACAAACTTGAGCAGGTGCTCATTTTACAGCTAATTTCATCCTCTTCAAATAATTCTTATAATTTAACTGTCTAAATGTAGCCGAAAAATACTTATTACTAATAAAGATACACAAAAATGACAATTTTTCATATTTTTCTCTTGCTTCATCGTGGACTTGTTATCAGAATGATTTTCTCATGATCATACGTATTCAAAATTTCATTATCTACAATTTTCATTTATTTGCACTTTTCGCATACGAAGGACGGTTTTCGAGTAATTATCGATTTTACCGCAAAACAAAGGTTCCGATTGTGAGTGAATTATTTTTTTAAACGTTCATATCTCCATGAATATTGAACGTGTTGGCATGACATAAAAGGAAAATTGTTCGTAATATAATTCTCTACAACTTTTATTTGAAACATTTTGCGAAGATGCAGTAATCCGCGTAATTATCAAAATGATGCAAATAATACAGTGAGATCACATAATTCGGTTGAAAATGGACAGTGGCGTATGCCCGACGTGAGTATCCCCCCTGGTACAAACGATAGAAATACTGGACATTGTGAACTCGTTATATATTCTACCGTCCGTTAATATAGGTTTAAAATGAGTCGAGTTATTGCAGAAACAGCATTTTTTTTCTAAACTTCAATTGCTCGCCATTCGAAGTCTATGCATCGGATCTAATTTTGGCACAGGACTTTTTGATTTCAAATTTTACGAAGGAGCGCCTCGTGAACTTTTATCCGACAGTTCTGGGACACCAGTTCTGTATATATAGTTTTAAATATTTGAAAACTGTGTAGTAGGTCCTTGTGTTATTTTGTGTGTTAGTGTTAATGAGGAAAGTTCGATGGACGAGATTTTATGACCCTAGGAGATATGAAATTCACTATCTGTACGCTGACACGTTTCTCTTACATGTTTTTATGAGGTTTTTTGTTGGACTTTTTACATAGCGTTTAGAGTTTATGCTTGAGGGTTATTTTTTATTTTTAATATTTCGCAGTACGTAATCTGAATCCTGGGAGGTCGGTGATCAAAATTATTGGCTGCACTTTGCGTATGACCGGTATGTGGGTTACTTTGTCTTTTTATAGGTAAATGCTACATGTGTTACAAGCGGTATTCGCTTGCAATTACGAATATCACTGAAATTAATAAAAATGTGAATAACAACGTCCAAAATAAATTATATTTCCTTATCTGCTAGGAATAAATGTGTCGAATCACGCTTCCAAAGCACAAATTTTGAAAAAATTGTTTCGATAACTAAAAAATAATTTTTTATTTATATGTTCTTCTTTTATTGGAAAACTCAGCCCAAAGTGTAGTATTTTAGAATCTACTAAGAAGGTTCTTGGGAAGAGTCTAAACTATTGAACGTCCAGTACGTTCATTTTACGTCCATTTTACGACCTTAAAGTACCATTCTATCTCAGAACTGTCATCTCAAGCATCCTGACAGACCGCACCCTGTTCTACGACACTGATGATGACAGGCGCTCCGACAACATCACGGGAGGTGTTGTGACAGGGTTTGGTACACGGACTTATTCTCTGGCTAGTTTACGATGGTAACTTTTGCGGACGACGTCGCACTCATTGTCCTCGCGAACTATAATTTCCTCTAAGTCCGCGAATGTAGGGAAAGCCGCACGAGGAATAGATTTATTTTCCCATTCGCGACGAGTTGTCTTATCTAATTTTAAGATAGTCATTACGACTAATAGCGTGCTCTATGAATCTACCGGTTCATTAAATTTTCGTAAAGAAGCTACAATCGCGCCAGTCCGATCGATTAACGCACAATGTAAAGTCGGTTTCGCGACTGTCACCGATGGTAGACTCAATAATTGAGAAACATAAGTAAATATTAATAACGAACGATTCTCATACCGGTTATTCACGAGTGTCCATGCTAAATCGAAATTACGATCAATATTCGCGAAATTCTGTATGACCGTTAAGGCTTCGCCTTCGAAACACATTTCCAAATAATGTAATTTTTGTAAGGCACTTATCTGTCTATCTATCGATGACCATGGACTGGAATAAATCCCTAAATCATTCCCACGATGAAACGTCTCCTGAGAACTTGGGAAGAGAGATCCGTGGTAGATTGAGCGACGGCGCCGATGAAATAGCAGGTGGACAGCAAAAGCATCAGCTTTATCAAAATCCGTACTTGCCCAGTTTTCGTCACTTGCCTTATAAGTAGGAAAAATGATTGAGGTCGCTTTATCTTTCTAGTACATTTCCAGAGTGATTAATCACTAATTTTAATAGGATCTAAAGATTCAAAAAAATGTTGATACTTTGAGTTGTGAAATTGAAACAACGCAATTTTAAGAGCTTTAGTTGCCTTATTTAGTTTAGATTTGTCAACACGGTTTGTGCTCATTTGCCAGATTCTGCGAAGTTTTATTTTTTCCAAGATCATTTCTTTAATCATTTCTGTTAAGTCGGGTTTCGACAGTGATAATGATCGGAGAATGATCCGTTGAAGGGTCCACATTAGATTGCGCTGTCAATTGCAACGAATTTAGTTCTTTAACGATGCAAAATCGATTAAAATCTATTAAATTTATTTGGATCGTAGTCGCTTTAGTTTATCATTTTAGTGGCCTCCTGCTATGAAACGATGTCCACACATACGTATAACTGTCATACGGAACGGTAGCATTTTTCAAAGCTGTGGTACTTCAAATCTATTAAGTTTTCTGCAGTTGATTATATTTCTTTTTTTTTCCTTGTTTTAGTCTTCCTGTTCACTGCTACAATTCGTTTGTCATTGTGTCTAGTGCCAATAGTCCGAAAAAGTTTACGACAACTCATTTTTACGTGCGATAGAGAAAATTCAGTGAAACCGTTAAACCAACAACAACATTTCAAATTGCTGTATACACCTACACAAGTGCTTGTGTGTAGGTAGTGTATACATATTGTTTATTGACAACATTATATAGAAATGTTATTGCGTTACCTGTTACTGTTTAATATCGCTACCTCTACCACTCACAGGTTGCGCTGCATATAGACTCGCACGGTTCACCGTAAATCGGTAGCCCCTTCCGCGTCACAGCACTCTCTCGATTCATTAGAAAGGGGAACCTTTAAATTTCCATGGCTTCCTATCTGCTCAAATTTGTCAGCGCGTACGGTTCACGGAGCATCGTTACATCGCTTTGTAAGTAACTCGTCTGCTTCTTCTGATTTGGAAGCTGTAGACTTTCAGCAGTTCTACCAAGAGTACAAAAGGACGTCATTGGAAATTATTACCAAACTAGACCAGGTATTAAACCTTATCACGCGCGTTGAGAATGTGGAAACACAAGTCGTTGTTAACTCCGACAAGATTGCTGATTTAAATCTTCGCTTAGCTAAAAGTGGCTATGATGCGCGTAACTGCGATCTTTGCAGGATTACCCGAAACGGACATGGAGGATCTCCGGAACATCTTAAGCAAAATTGCTCAATTTTTGAAAATTGTTGTAGAGTCCTGTGATTACCGGCTACCGTCGCGCACTAACGCATCTGGTACACCTGCAACTGCTTCTTCTTCTGGATACAAAGGAAATCGGACTTCAAAAATGTCATCTAACAATAATCAACAAAGTCAGTCTTGATCGCGCTCAATCATTATGCACTTTTCTTCTCCTGATCTACGCTCGAAATTCATTACAAGAATGAAAGCAATTAAATCGCTCTTTAGGACCAACTTCTCCGATTCTCTTCCTAAAGCGGGATAGAAATGCTGTTGGCGACTTGGATTCGATGCTGTGAATTGCGTGGACAATTGCTGCAACAGGCAAGTGCTGTGGAGAGAAGATACTCTTATTTCACCGACAATCGATTTCTGACGGAAGAAATCATTTATTTGGAAACCCTGTCCGAGCTTTAAGGGGTTACACCACAGTAGCAGGCCTAAAATCATGTAAATTTTCCATAATTTTTTTTTCACACGAAGACAAAGTTTATTTACAAACATAGTTTCGGGATATTAATTACATGTATTAAAGTATAAGAAAACATTTTTTTCAAACATTTTTTTAGTCAAAATGGCCGCCCACAGCCCGTCTCCGGCGGCACCTTTTGATGGTGTCGCACCTCGAATGCACTAATCATAATTTCAATGTAGCTCGGGATGCACTTGAATCGTATTACTCAAACAAGAGATCCATTATCTAGACTCATCTGCGCGAAGTATTCTCTTTGCCGAAATTACGTCGCGAGTCATCTTCGGAATTCCGAATTTTTTATAGTAAAATGATCGCTATCAAGAGAAGCGGTCGCTTCTCGCGCCAAGTTCGTATTAATGCCCGATGTATACATATATATAAGCGCGTGCGGCCGCTACTCCTTTACGGCTCACATCGCCAAAAGTTACCGACACTGAACCTGTAATTCATTTCAGGTTTTCCCCATTGAC
>JAPYZR010005572.1:0-10665 GCA_030522945.1 Trichopria nigra
AAGGGCCGAACACTTTTAACTTTGCGAGCGAAGCGAGCTACGCGCGATAGCGCGCCAGGGGTCCAGGGGGCGGAGCCCCCGGTGGGGTTGGCGGCCGAAAGCCGCAGGGGCGAAGCCCCTAGTCTTTAATTAATAATTAAATGGTAGGTTGGCACTGATTTACCGAATGATATAATAGCCCCTGATCAGGCCCGTAACAATTTCTACTGGGGAGTCTATTTACGTAAAAGAGGAAAATTATCGATTAATATTTTTTAATAAGGCGTGCGCGTGGATCGGTTATTCGAACATTTTCTTTTAAATTTTACCATACTAGATGTCATTTTGAGGACAGGCTTTCGTCTTACGAAAAATTACAATTTTTTATAATAAAAATTTATATGATGATAGATTTTTCGACTTATGACGTCAAAAAATCCAATACAGAACCTAACGTAAATGTTTGCCTTATATATAAAAACCATGTTAATTTGTCACACAAAATGTTGCTATTCAAATGCAGTTGCAATTTATCCGTTTTTTTCCTTACACCACCTATTTCTCCTGCCTTTAGCATGATAAATATCTGAATTGTCTAAGAAATGTCTAAGAAATTTTTTCATTTTACCAAGGTGTATTTGCTACGGTGCCGCCCTCTAGAAGGACTCAAAATAATGAAAAAACAACGTGTATTAAATCCCATCCTGATCCGTAAAGACCAACATCTTACCTAAAATTTGTTTAAATTTGTATTTGAGGTTCATATGCGATATCGTTCACAATTTATATCAACCAAACGCAATCAATACATTCAATAATAATGTCGATCTTTTTTCGGTAAATATGTGCACTAAAATCCAAGGTTTACCCTTGACAGGTAAATTCCCTACTGGGTTTTAGTCATTGAAATGATACAGCAAGTCGCTATTGGTACGTTACCGACGAAAGTTTAGAGACTACTTTATCTACATGTATTCTCAATCAATATTTCCATCTATCACGTATATATAGAGAAAGGTACTATAATAGTCGGATAATCTACAAGAGTGGTCAATTGTAGTTTTCACACCTTAAAGTCGCAATAAATAATATTGAAAGTATTATTATAATAAATGAATAAAATATTAAACCGTGTGTGCGGTACTTTTCAAAGTTAATTTTATAAATGCAATTTTTTTAAATCAAATAGATATTTTCAATAAATAGCTTTCTTTTTTTTTACTTCATTGTATATGAAGTAAATTTTTTGATAAATTATTTAATATAGAATAGTTCATTTTGTCATATCCATTCTTCCGATTAAATGTTACTATACATGTTATAGCTTTACATTTAAAAAATTCAGATGATGCATGTTAATTTTGCAGAATGTAAATATATCGAAGACCATTTATGGAGGAGATATTTCTTTCGTATGCAGAATTGAATATTATTGGACATGTGTTACGTTTAAACACTTTTTTTGTGAAAGTTATAAAAAATGTCGAATAAAAATGCATTTCTAAAACAATGGATTTACTTTATAGATTGTTTCACCACAGCAGATATTTGCGTACATAGGTTTACAATGGTGACACAATTTTTTTTAACAAACTTTATTGATATGAGAATGTTAGGAGGCGGAATAGCATCCATAGCAAAGAATTGTGGAGATCTATCCCACTTCTAAATATAATTTCATTCTTATTACCTTTCAAGTTGTGACCAACCTCCAGGAATTAGTGGTTTCTAGTACTGCAGATTGAATTGTGTTACAACGCTATTAATGCCTCATTTGCAAGTTATGCTAATTCGGCTACAATAAAAGCTAACAGTGGCTTCCGCAACTTCTCTCTTGGTCTTAAAAAATACGACCACTAGAGTCTTTGCATTTAAAGCATTTATATACAAAAGGATTTAAAATTTACTTGCTTTTGTATATACATTTATTTATTAATTTATTTATTTGTACTAATTGTTGAAAATATAGACAGGGAAATATTTTGTTTTTATTTTTATTTTGAACTTTTCTTAGGTATTATTAATGATTTTCTGACAATAAAATTGTATAGCATGGAATGATCTAGACGCTCAAGTTCGTACACTAAATACGTTTGCGAGCTTTAAACGGATGTTATTACCCTGCGCCATTTTTAATTCTTACAATTAAGTTTTGATACGCCTATTGCACTTAATCACGACAGCATCGTGGCGTGTAATGTATTTTTAATGTATATTTATTGTATGTTTTTAAGGACCACCCTGGTAGAAAATTGCTTTATTAGGCGATAAGAGCGACTTAAAAGTGGCATAAGCGCCGTCTAAAAGTGAATTTGAACAATTGTACGCTTCGATTTTTTTCCAGGGCAATAGTTCCGTTTAATAACAAATATACTAAAATTGTAAAACGATACTGTAACAATTGTGTGTAATGTAGATAATCAATTTTTATTTTAATTTCTGCGAGGAATTCCAGGCTACATGATATACATATAGATGTAAATTATGGGTACTTTTAGTGGAAAATATTTTAAGAGTGACGATACATCTCATACTCTTCTCGCATTTCATACTTGTTACGGGCTTTTAACGAACAATGAACTTGAGTGCTTTTCCAGTATGTAAACGATAAAGCCTGCCGAGACATACCTCTTAGTTCCATTAGTTAACAAAAATACTCTCTGCGTTTCCATTAAAGATTCTCTTGTCATGAAATAGCACTTTCTTGTGTAAAATAACTTTGAACTGTGCAATGTAACATTGTAACATCGCAAAGTCACATTTACTTTCTTATTAGTTTAAATTTTATGTAATACTACTATGTTGTAATAGTATGTATATGTAAATACTATTTGAATGAGTGACATTAAAAAACACTTTTTCGCGGCGCTTGGTTATCAGCTATTGATACAATATCTCCGATATTTAAATTAGTTGTATCTCAAAGCCATTTTTGACGAGATAATAATAGGTAGGTAAATAATTGACTAGCCACCGTTTCCAAAATAAATCAATTTGGAAGCCCATCGCCATTTTTCTTGGACATTTTTCGCAATTTTCGAATCTAGACAATGAGAATTGACCTGATGATGTCCCGATCAGAAAGTGGTTATAAGAGTCAGAGCTTCCTGATCTAAAGGATCAGGGGAAACATTAGTTAGTGGTCGTAAGTTTACAATATGTTCATAATTTCTGTAACTATAGTCAATAAAACGTCTTCTCGAGGTGTTTTTGTTCCTTTAATATTATTTTTAAGGGTGATTTTATAGATCTAACTAATCTTTCCTTTACTCCCTCCCATATGCGACGTTGAAGGAGGAATTAAATTCGCAGCGTATCGTATTAACGTATCATTATTTCTTACAAATATCGCTTCTCGCAATTGACACATGATTAAACATGAAAAAGTAAAATCGCTCAAACAATAAAATCGAATTAAACTGATTTACAGTGGATTACGAACAGTGTGACATTGTATGCCGATTAATTATAGATTAATTATAATTGATACAAATTATCAGAGTAGAGTCGAAATTAAAAACACATTTACTCTGCTGTACTTTTATTGAATGCCGATATTTTTATTTTCTTCTGTAGGAATCAAGAAATTCCTGCATACTGTTACGAATAATGCTGTTCGTTATTCGTGTGGGAATTGGTTTTCCCACATTTCTTATACGACATATGCTATACTACTATCACATTATTCTTGATCGTAAGTTTTTTGCTCTTTTGAATTCACCTACCGCAAACATAAGATCAATCGAAAACCTTTACAATTTTAGAATATACAAAATACTTATTCCGATACTTACCTTCTTAAAAATTTCATCTCAGACAAGGTCATTATCAAGGTCACAACTAAAAGAACACGTGTTTTTTGTCGGGTTTTTTGCATTCATTTTAAAAAATGCAAATTTGACAAAAAAATGTAGACCATGAAATTCTCTACAAAAAATGTTGCGAATGGTCAAAAATCCGAACGACTAAGTCGGTTTGAAGTAATAAACTCACAACATCAAGATTTGAGGTTCTCGTCAAAGAAAATTCTTCAAACATGTACTTCAAACCAACTTATATGGTCATTCGGTTTTTCATATCGATTCGGTTTATTCATATCCAGGATTTTGCACGTTCGGTTATTCCACATTCGGTATTATGGACATTCGGTTTATTCGAAGTGTCGAACATTCGGCCATTCACAATTTGGTACTTTGAACATTATGGATGTATTCTGAATTATGATTTTCGGGATTTTGATCAGTCGGGGTTTTAGATCCTATTTATGCACTACCCTAATGTAATACAGTTAATTATTGAAACCACCTGACATTTAGGTGCTTGAAATTGCTGCATTGTATACACAAATGTTCTCTACAACTGGTTAAAACATGGATGCAAATGTATAAGACCTTTTTTGTATACAGAATGTGATGTGCTATCTTCTTTTTATAAAACATTTTTTTGTTTTACTTTACAATTTTCGTATTCGTAATCAGCGTATCAGTTTACGTATTCTCGATTTTAATTTTTACAGTTGACAGAGGTACTAATTTCTATATTTTAAAAATTAATAAGGTTTCATACGAAATGAAGCATAGAGCATCGAGGTGGACAATGTTTTCGAAAACAAACATTAATGCCGGAGTTTTCTTTAGCATCACATTCGCGTCGAAGCAAATTTCGAGAGATCTGGGGGTTAAAAAGTGGGAGGAATCGAACCTAAGTGTGGGAACGAGAAGGGTGGTAAAGTTGCGATTTCATCTGCCTGCCTGTCACTCGGATACGTCGGCGGTGGCTAACGACGATCAATACGCTGAAATCTATACAAAATGGCTGAAAAATATTTTATTCAGTTTTTCATTTAGATTTTGTCTTTGCTCTTTAAGATTATTTGTACGTCTAGCGAAACACGTAAATACGTATCATATATCGTCAATCTTCCATTATTCCACTTTTCGCAAATTGTTTAATTTATAATGTCTTTAACAAATTGTTTATGATAGAAGAAGCAAGACACTTAGGCATACGCACAATCGTACTGTAGGATTTCAATATAAAAATATATGATCGAATATAAGTAACAAATGTAACAACAAATAACATCGAATTTCTCTCACAACAACACATACGCGCACCGTGCAACGAGCAAGTTGAATCACAACTAATCGAAGTTTCCAGCAATAAAGGGGATAATTTTGGATTCTGTGTGCTGACATTTATAACCCCCACCAGTTTGCGCGGACGTCGTACATGGGACGTCGTAAAAGGCAGCCATTAATTTCGCATTCGATCTGAAACGTCACGGATTTCATATACGTATCATAGGATTCTATTTTCTTCAAGTTGTGCGTTCTTGACTTACTCAACATCATTTCATTGTAATCAATATCGTAATTATTTTTTTACGTCTAATTATACAATTGAAATATTACTCTGAATACCTTAGAAACAACCGAAGTATACTTGTCCACGAATCCATAAATACTATAATGTCTACAATATAAGTAGGGTGGTCATGGTTGGGCCACGATTTAACTTTCGTCCGATCTTGGAAATGCAATGTTTTTGAATAAATAAAACATAAATAAAATAATTAGGCCGAAAGTTGAGGAATTATAAACATTAAAAAAAAAGGTTGTTATGTTCGACCACTGTAGAAAATCAATGCGCTATATGAAGGAAAATGATTAAAAATAGCCCGCAAATAACAGAAAAAGGTTGAAATACGATTGGAAATAAGGAAAGGAAATCGGAATTTGAATTGAAAAACCATTTGTGACAATTTTTAGATGAAATTCTATTTTATAATTTATCGATCATATAGACAAATGAAAATTGGCCAAATAATATTACGATCAGAAAACAAGAAATGAAAATTGAACAAAAATTGCTACGAATCGCAATAAGTAAATGGTCCAACCTCCATTATACTCACAATGGCTCAACCAACACGTTTGATGATGTACTTCCAAAGCTGAACGTTTTACATAATAGCAGTACTCTACGTAAGCTTTTCTGGAGACTTTTAAAGTGATTTTTTCCCAACTAATAACAAATGAGGTAGTTCTCATTTCGGATTTTCTGGCGAGCAAATTTTTATAATATCCGAGTAATGAGAAATCTTCTATAACATATCTCGTTTTAACTTTGTTCTCATTTCTAGAATTTTGAGATGATGCATCGGGAGATCAAAACACATTTCCAGGTGATGTTCTACGGACTCGTGCTGCTGCTGCTGTGACCCGTGCTTATAGGGGTTGCATCGCGGGGAAATGATTTATGAGTCCAGAACCAGGTAGGGCGCCATTCAGCAGCTATCCTCTCCTCGTTGTTACTCGGCTACACTTTCACGCACAGTGCCGTTTTGCCCGCGAGGATAGACGAATATATAAGATCAATTTTTCGAAACGCTTTGGATTTTACTTTTATCCGTATATTATATATTTATTTCTTCTATCAGTCGAATCGCCGAGTTGCAGTTTGCTTTTTCTTTTAACTTGGAATGGAGTGATTCACATCAGTGCCAAAGTATAATTAATTACGAGTGATTTTTTTGTTTTATTTTACGGCCTGTTTACTATTTTAGAGTTCTCGTCAACTGTGCTCGAATTAAGATCTAAAAAAATGTTTGAAATTGTGAGGGAAATGTTTTAGACGTTATGTGTTATACTAGAATTTCAATAGATAATTTTAATAAGTATAAATTGAGGAAACAATAAGAGATTGAGGAAGGTGATATGTACCTTTTACTATTTTTAATTTCATTACTCTTTAAATTTGTTAGAATTTTTACTATTGAAGAGTGACATTTCACTTTTTCTAGAGTGTACATTCCCTGACTCACTCCAGAAAATAGTAAAAATTCATTCTTTTAAAAGACTACATCAATTGTCACTCTTTTTACCTGCGTACAGATTTGAAAGTGAAAATAATCGTATGCATGTGTACGTAAGTGCATATCCCCTCTCCTTAATTCAAGAATAATTCTAAATTTGATTTAATAATGGTGTGTCGAGTATAATTTTGAACGTGACATATTGGGACCCAGCCAGAGGCCTTATTTTAAGCGGGAACCCGGTAAGGACCCAATATATCACGCTCAAAAATACTACTATAGGGTTATTGCAATTCAAGGTCGTTTGAGATGCTAGGACGCGAGATCATCGATATCAACCGCGAATTAATACTACATATATTGTTAATGGAATATCTGAGAAGACGAATTTTCTTCACTGATCCACCATGAGATACCTGGAAACAATGTTGGATTGAAAGGTAAATTAAACTCTCTTCTATGTTTGTTGTGAACATATATGTTGAACAAAAAATTGTTTTGATATCAATTTTCGTTTGTGACTCGAATTTCGTCTCTTTTCATTTTACTACAAAAGTTAACTAAACGATGACTTGTTCAGAACAAAAGCGAGTGACATAAATAAAAGTACTGTTTTATCAATATGAGAAAAAAAAAAGAATGAATAATATACATACACTGCAAAAAAATTTAGTTGATTCAAGTAAATGGATTAACTAGAAAATGATTTACTAAATAAAATCTCATTTTGTAAACTCAAAGAAATATTTTCTAGAAATCTCATTTTTAATAAATTATATTTATTAAATTATTATTATATTTTAAATTATATTTATTAAAAATTAATTAAATATATTTGCTTTGTACATCACTTGAATTAAGTAAATATTTTTTGAAGTTTAGTAAATTTTAATTTAACTTCCAATAATGTTTATTTCATTCTAGTAAATATTTATCTAATTTCAGAAATTATTTTCTTAACCTGAAATTTTCTTTATTATTAGTATTTTTTTTTTATTATTATTTTTCATTTTTTTTTTTTATTTTTTTATTTTTTATTTTTTTAGTCATTTTTTAGTTTTAGTTTTAGGTTTTATAAGTTTTAGTTAGTTAATTAGTAAGAAAATATTTCTATAATTGAAGTAAATTTTAATTTAATTTCTGATACGTTTGTTTGATTCTAGCGAATATTCATTTAATTTCAGAAATTATTCCCTTAAATATATACATTTCAATAATTTTCTTAACGAAACATTAACTTGAGGGAAATAAATATTTTCTTTACTTCGATAATAATTTTTCCATTTCAATAATTTACTTATTTTTATCAAGTAAATATGACTTGAAAATATAAATTTTTTTTTCGGAACATTTATACACGTCCTATAAAACTTTACTTCTCAATCAAATAAAAATACTGAAATTCGAAAGTTATCACTTTCGAGTTCCTCTTAACCGGTTAAGTGGTATTGTATCGTGTATGTACAAAGAAACGTCGATGAATGCAAATCTAAAGTCAAAATCTCAAAATGCAAAGTGCGTTGTTACGCGACACAACATGAAAAATTAATAATTAAATATTATCGGAAAATCTACTTTTAAAGTCGAGCTTCGGTAATACAATTTTTTACATTCCATATTATTTCAGAAAAAGTTTTAAAAATAGAAGGAAATTTTTGTCATCAATCCTTATTTTTCAAACCTTAAGGGGTTAATTCGAGAATGAGTTAACCCCCTAGACTAAGTTTGAGAAAGAATTCGGCAGCCCAAAAAATAAAAAACCCCATAAAGAAATCTTGGCATATTTTAGTTAACAATTGTCATCTACCACTTATGGCACGGAACTTTGAAAAAATCGTTCCACTTAACCGGTTAAATTATATCGAATATTCTTCATATCTTAATGCACTCTGTGTCTTTATCATTATTATATATGAAATCAGTATTCGCTCCGTGCAAAAAACTAATAATATATTCTGAACTTGTATTTTATCTAATATGATCTTCCGAAAGTGTCGAGTCCCCTAACTGATGACAATAATAGTATGAATGGGTCAGGCACTATTTGAGAATCCAAAATCACTCCGTACTTTTCGTCACTTTTTGATGATACTTAATTTGGGATTTTTTCAATTTTATTTTCCTCATTTGCGAAAAATGGTGAAAAAAACTCTGGTCAAATCATGTATAGAGTTTAATATGAAATCTCGTTACGGTAATGACGACAAGCTCGGAAGTGTAAGACCGATGAGGGTCGGGAGTGACTGAGGGATTTCTGCAAGAGGGAATAGCGAAGAACGCGATGAAGGCATCTGAGATATAACGGTCATATATGCGAAAGGGAAAACCGCCGTGGGGATGGAGCGAAAGGAGGTACAATGTTATCACTAAAGAGGAAAACGACTGAGATATGTGCAGCAGGATTGCCAAGCATCGCGCTGAAGACGCGTACACGCGCGCACCGCGACACTTTATCTTCTCCAGTTTCAGCGATTTGTCCTTGTCTCTGTCGCGAGAATCTCAGCTAAGAATGTGCGAATTGCAGTCGCGACGCGTAAAGAATAGATATATGAGTGACATCATTGAGATGACCACTATGATAGCGTTAATCAGAGATTTGATGAAAAATGTGTCGTGTTAATACTGCAATAGTCGTACAACGAAAGTCGTATTTGTCCTATTTCAACCGATCGGTGGAAATGAGGTCATCGTCATGGCTGTAAAAATGTATGTACATATATGCATTTGCGAATAATCAAATCCAATTATACATTTGTGTATTCTTGCTGGCCGGCGTATATTCATAAAAAGCCCGCTTACGAAGGATTGACAAAATTGCCGAAACTATAAGAAGAGAGGAAAACAAGAAGAAAAAAGAGGGAATACAGTCAAGGCAGTCACATCGGCAGTGGTGACATGGTGGTGAGCAGCAGCTACCCCAAACTATCATCAATCATCAAGAGCGAGACAATCGAATAACGCGCCCAACCGGCGAACAGCTGTCGCTTCGGTGCGCCTAAACCTCGTCCAAGTTACACGCTGCCTATGACGCGCACTCTAAAAAATCAAGATGATTGTTGTCGATTACTTCACCAACGATTTCGCTTGTGTTCCTTCATTGTCATCTTAGCTCTTTAAATGCAAACTTAATAAATGGGGGCAATTGGCCGCGTTGCATACTTTTCATTCGCGCATGAGGTGCCTCGATCATGAAATAGAAGGTATAGATTTCCAATATGAATAAACATATAATTTGCTAATTTGAATTATGGGAAAATAATTAAATTTCATGTACCACTCTTATTATTTTCTCTTAATATCGTACTTGGTCCGGCACATAAGTTAAAATCGTAGATAAAACTTTAATGCAACATGAAATGGATGTGTGCTAAATGTGCCACTAATTTCAAGACAATTTTAAGCATTTGAATACGATTTCCGTTAATTCTAAATTTACTCAAACCATGCCCCTAGTAGAATATGACACGAGTTTCTACCCAATTTGTCTTGCCTCTATGTTAAAAATAATGAAGTCCAAGTTTCTAGTATTAAAAAAATTGATCAATAACTCAAAATTTGCGGAAATAATATCTAATCTAAAGGTTATGGGTTCTTTAAAATTGACCAATCAGAAGTCGAGATATCTCCGATTCTCTGATCACCATCAATCTCGAATAAAAGTCTCTTGCAGAACATAATGCGTTCATGTATATATAAGATAATCAACTATGAAAACATAGTGCAAGAAACTATCTTTCCTTGCATAATACTGAAGTGCATATATTCTATAGTATATATTATTATTATTATTATTATTATTATTATTATTATTATTATTATTATTATTATTATTATTATTATTATTATTATTATTATTATTATTATTATTA
>JAPYZR010005573.1:0-16166 GCA_030522945.1 Trichopria nigra
TATTGATAAACTCTACGCTGTCTATATGATATGCACGATAGTACCATACTTAGTGATAAAATTTATTAATTTCTATTTTTAATTGTATTTTAAATTTCTGCATTATGTGAATTCCATTAAATAAAGAAAACGGGTGTTAAAATGTGCAAATCCATTCTTCCCTCTTTTAAATATTTTAATCTTATCAATCAAAATCCTGCAACTACAGCAAATGCAAAAATCCCGAAAAACGAACTGCTTTGGCGTAGTTGAAGACACCCCATCCCCACACCATCATTTTTACAGATATAAAATACTTAATTCTAATCCTTTGACCTACAGAAGTGAAACTTGGGTATTTTTGTCCCCGTATCAAATGAATCTGGAAATAATGGGATGTAGAAGCGAAAACATGAAAACTGAAGTCGCCATTATGGTGTTTTTAAGTCTCCAACTGATCAACTACTGCTACGGAAATTCATCCCTCTTTACGCTAAGGTGAGATTTTTCCTGTATTCGTTCTTATTGTCATCCTCATTTAATATTCCATTAAAACGAAAGAAAAAAAAACGCATTTCTTTTGTATTGTATTATTCAAGTAACACAGAGAAATAACAAACTCAAATGGTTTTTATAATATATTTATTTCGAAAAGAAAAAAAAATCAGAAAGCAACCTTTCGTTTTGAATGTACCTATGTCGAGATCTGTCATAATCGATTTATTGGAATTATCGTTTTTGTTTTTTAATTTGGCTGTCGGTATTTCAAATCAGTTAAACGTCTATCGTTTGATTTGGACAAAACTTGTTCAATAAGTGCTCTAACAGTGACCCGCAGTAAAGGCCGTCAGACCGTACGGGATGTTTTGAGCCTGCTCTAACAGTGATCTCAGGCAATCCGTCGATTCCAGAGAATGTTTTGAACTTGTTCTAATAGTGATCCTCGGCAACCCGTCTCCAGCGAGGGGTGCTTCGAACCCCACGTTCAAACAGTGGTCTTCACAACTCGTCAGTTGTGAGGAATGTTTGAACCTATGATTCTAATAGAGGCCCTCAACAATCCGTCGATTAAGAGGACATATATTTCGAATCATCAAAAAAGTCCAAACTATATCTTACGCGATATTCCGTAAATTATAAGCCACGCTAATCCATTCGTAATTATAGATTATAGAATTGTGTCTTAATATTACTCGAAAGTTGCTTTTGACGCGTCTGCAGCCGACTTCAGTAGAAGTACCCCCATTTAGTCGCAAAGTGTAGGGAAACTGCAGAAAACCGACACCAGGTACAGCAATACAATATTTTCAAAATACAATAGTCTTAATTTGTTAAATAAGTTATACTTATATTTTCGAATATATTTTTTGAACCACATCTTAACAGTTATTCAACATAGATAGTATATATAAATGTATGCATACATTGTACATTTATTAAGATTACCGTATCGACATATAATATTCATACAATTTTTCAAACTGCGGCATTCATATAAATATTCGCTTTTCCATTGAACATTAATATAATTAATCTTATAGTGTATTTGTACGCATAATTATAAGTATCGAAGCATAATGTTCCTGTGACATAAATTTAATGTTCAATTTTCTTGTCTGGTAAACCATACAAATTTCGAAATTGGTCTGTTAAATTGATTGTTTGCAGTTTTTATCCTAGCTACACGAACTCTACCATCTTTTCCAGGGAAAATTTCTCGAACTAAACCTATTCGCCATGCATTTCTCGGAGTTAATTCATCCGCAATTAAATATATTATTTGTATCACGAATCCACTTAGATCGTGGAAGGATGGACGGTATAAATATTCGTGTAGCCATCTTTTCCAAAATTTATCCGCAAAAATTTGTGCCCAGCGCCACTGTTTTCGAGGACAAGATTCTAATATTTTGTATCGCTACAACCCAAGTTTTCCGGAAGACGAACCGATTAAAAAATGATTGACGTGATTGGGAGTCAACGGTTGATTATCTCGCGGATCGGGAGAGACATGAGTCAGAGGCCGTGAGTTAATTATATGTTCGATTTCAAATAATAAAGTGAAAAGAGTTTCTTCTTTTGGGAATTGCTCTTTTAAAATTATCCCTAATGCGGACTTAACAAAGGCTTCGATCGAAACTTAATTTATTACGTGTTTGTCTATAACTCAACAATTTCCCATGTACTGTCCACCCTAAAAGTGTTTCTGAAGCGACTAGTAATCTAGAGTCTGTAAGTCGGAAATTTCTTGTCATAATTATGTTAATGTAGTCTTGACCTACGAGAATTGTCGGTATCGCGTTCATATAGGGTTTTAAACTCAAGTCCCTTAGATGGGGAATGACTCGTTTCGAAAGTGCTTCTCCGAACCAGGAGGTTGAAACAAAGTAGAAAAGTAAAAAACCTTTCTTACCCTACTTTCGAACGATATAATGAATTACTGTGGTTTACAATTGATTAAATTGATATGCATACATTATACATATGTAAGAAAACTTAGAAAACGTTTAATTCCAAATTTCAAGCGAAAATGCAACTACGACTAACTAAGTGTTAGTTTCGATTTATTTCCCAGTAACCAGTACATATTTCTTTGCTTCAGAATTATCCAAGTCAATCGACGATCTAGCCACATCCCAAGATATTTCACTTCGCTGCTTTGCGGTATATACTTTTATCGTTGAGAAACACTGGAGGACACGTTTTCTTTCTAAGGGTAGGAATGGACATAAGTTGATTTATTTTCATTTATTTTTATTTGCCATTTCTTAAACCACACACTGACTTTATTAGGATATTTCTGTAAAATGTGAGAAGCCACCACGGGGCTCGAGTGACTTAAGAGGACCGCAGTGTCACCTGTAGTGATTACTGGCATTGTGGGTAAATCTGCTGGGTAAAGAAGATATAAAATAGGGCCCAAAACGCTTCCTTGGAGTATTCCAGCTTGTCTAGGAATGGAACGTTCGATTTGTAAGATATGATTTCATTAAGTTGTATATTTTTGTTGGAAAATGTTTTTCTAATTTGTAAAGCAGGCCTTTATGCTACACTTTATCGAAAGCTTGAGCCACGTCGAGAAAAACTCCAGCACAATTATATAATACGCTGAGGCACGTCAACTATTATTTTCTATTTTTCGACGTATTAAAACGTAGAATTACTATTATAAAGTACTGAATAAGTATATAAATACTGAGTTAATACAGTCGACGCTTTATACGACTGTTATACAACTGTTATACGGCACAATAAGTGACGTAGCTAAGTGCCGTTAGAATGTACGTCTTAAGCCATATTAGCCAATACTAAGTGCTAATAATGCTTTATATATTGCAAATAATAATATATTAACTTTGCTTTACACAAAGTACAATATAAATGTAGTATACTACATTATTAATGTAAGAAGATATTAAAATATTATTCTCCATAATATAAAATAAACTAAAGGCTTCGCTCCTACGGCATTCAGCCGCCAACTCCTTCAGGGGACTCCTCCCCTGGTGTACACTCTTCGAGCCTTACCATCAGACAAAATGAAGTTCGCGTTCTCGGTCTTTGGCCGCGAGCTCTGTTCAAATTTAAATTTGAATCATTCGATTTATTATGTATTTGATACGGCATGCCGGGACGAACTATTATAATTTTCGAATATGCACATATTTTTGAGATTGTATATATGTGAGTTTATTGTTTACGATCGGATTATTACTTGTGTATTTAGACGTATTGAAAATCCGTTTAGAAGCAACTAGATTTCCAAACTCGAAACACTTATGCATATACAGGTAGAATTTTTATACGCTCGAAATAAGATTTAGAAATTATTAAAATAAATTTTTAGTTTAATTTTTGTTGATTTCAAACCAACAAAAAGAAAGAAGCGAAAAAAAAATTAAATCACGGTCCTTCGAGTCGGACCTGCTTCGTAAATTGTGAACGACGACGATGTTGACTTACTATCGCCGAGCCATTTCTACGTCGACGGAGTTGATTTCGGAAAATTTACCATACTTCACATTCTGGTCCTTTGATCTACAAAAGTAAAACTTCAAATAATTGGATGTAGAAGCGAAAACACGTAAAGTCGTCATTATGGTGTTTTTAAGTCGCCTACTGATCAACGGCTACAGAAATTCATCCATCTTTACGCTAAGGTGAGATTTTTTCCTTCTTTATCATCCTCATTTAATTTTATTTATTAAAATTATTTATTTAATTTATTAAAAACGCATTTCTTTTGTATGAATATTTCGTGTTTGATTATGAGTGATTTGAGTGTGTTGATTTTTCAAAATGACTGACGCTGAGCTTAGACTAAAACGAAAAATATTGAAAGCATCTGACGTGATTCGGAACATTTTATCGGACATCTGAATTTATATCACGGTATTTCCCATATTCTTAAATCTAGGGGGTTTTAATTGTGAAAATATGGGTGTCCAATAATTATGATTTTTTGGAAAATATTTAAGTCGAGACAAGTATAACAAATCTTGTCTTGGGCTCTACTGAAGATCATAAAACTCTTGGACTTTCTTGGAATCCAAAGGTCGATGTGTTGTTTTTTAATGTAGAATCAAAATCTAAAAATCCTCAAATTATAAAGCGCGGAATTTGTCAACAATTTCTCAAAGTTTTGAACCATTAGGCTTTCTCGCGTCCGTTACTATATACTATTGCCAAAATTATTCTTTGAAACTTTGGCAGATAAACCTGTTTTAGGATGAATCTATCCCGTTGAATTTACGAACTTATTGCGGTTGTTATAATAAATTTATCAGCGTTACATGATATTAAAATCACAAGACATACGTTTTAGCCATAAATACTGTGACACATTCCTGGTAGAAATTATGTCCATTTTTCTTAGATAATAATTAATTATTAGGCAAATATATATTGGTTAAAAATTGTATATATTAAAAATATCCACGAAATGCATAAAAATTGTATATTTTAGAATCAAAATAAGAAGAACACTTTTTAAATAAGAATTTCTTACAAAATTGTTTAATTCATGGATAGTAAAAATATACGTGAATTATTGTATACAAATTTCATATTCACAAAATATATATCAAAACTATTTAAAATACATATATATTAAATACTATTCAAATGTTGGACAAGAGAACTGTATTTAAACTTTTTTTTGCAACGCGTTTTGTGCAACTTTATTATAAAAAAAAAAACCGTTATAAATCTCTTTCCTAGACAAGCTGGAATACTCCAAGGAAGCGTTTTGGGCCCTATTTTATATCTTCTTTACCCAGCAGATTTACCCACAATGGTCACTCGAGCCCCGTGACTTGTTTGTGCAACAGTTTGTGCAAAGCGCAAAATAATCGCTACAGGAAAACAGGAAAAGACGCGGCGCAAAAAAGTCCAAAAAAAAAACAAAAAGTAAAAAAATGAAATGACTAATAACTGTCCATGAAAAATATTCCGAAATTGAATTATATTTATGCACAATAAAAAAAATGTTACACAACCTACTATAAAGTGATTTTTTTCTAATTACGAACAATTTTCGTTTGTTGATTTTACATTATTTCGAAATACACACCAAAATGAATTCGTCGAAAGATTACGTACAAAAACACAGAGAAATAAAAAAATATAAAGAAAGACTGCAATTGATGCTTCTGTCGAACTCTAATAATATAGTGGTGAAGAAAAATGCGAAAATAACCTCATCGATAGTCGTGAACAAACTGTGGTTAATCATAATATTCGTGATATTGAAGTCAATAATTTAAATAGTGAATGTGTGAATGAATCTACGATCTGCAATATCTTCAGTTCATCATTCTGCGTTACAATTCCTATCCTAGAAACACACTCTGACAATGACAATGATAATCATCTATAAATATTAAAAATAATTTGTATAAAAACTATACAAATATTGCCCACTCTGTCCTTAGCATCTAAGGACAGAGTGGTACCATTAACAACAATTCTAATACCTAGACTCGAATTATATATAACATTCTTGTAAAATTGGCTCAACATGATTCTTTCGCAAATGATACAGTTCTGCTGAAAAAGGGTCGTAACCTAAATGCAAAAGATAAGTTAATTTCTCTGAGCGCTTTTCTCGAAGATGGCTTATTAAGGGCAGGGAGACGAATTAGGCATTAGAATTTCGATTTTGGCAAAAAGCCTCCTACTTGGTACCAAAGGATCAGTCTCTAACGCATTTGATCATCTCTAAAGCATTGACAATCAAACGAACATGAGCGTTTGAACCGTGTTGGGCCACTGGCTGTTTTACCGTCACTTCGCGAAAATGATTGGCCGCTAAATAGCAGAAGCTAAGTAAAAAAAAAAACTCGTGGGACAATGTTGACCAAGGCTTGGATTTGTTTATTTATTTGTTTCTCGACAAAAGGCGTCCATTTTATCATCGCTACAGGAAAACCTGCATCAATATATTCTAATAACAGAACGAATTTTTCTGGCGCATAAAAATCTTCAGAGTTACTGAATTTTCTAAAGAAGAATCAAGAAATAATCACTAATAAATTAAACAGCGAGAACATTGAATGGCATTTTATCCCAACACATTCTTTACATATTAAGGGTTTACGGGAGGCTGAGATGAAATCAGCAAAATCTTATTTGAGAAAAATTTTGTCAAACGCTCACTTAAGTTACGAGGAGTTAAATATGGTTTTGACACATATAGAGGGCGTGTTAAATTCACGACCAATTAGTCCTATATCCGCCGATGACCCTATAATGATTTCCTATCCTTGACGCGGCGCATTTTCTTATTGGAGAACCGTTGGTCCCTAGTTTCGTCAGACGAAGTATTGAAAATTCTTTGATTTTGGGAATTTTTTGGTGGAAATTTATTCGACTGATTTTTAAAATTCACCACTCATTCTCTTCGTCTGTTTGTAGAAAATATGAATATATTTTTTTTAATACCGTGTCGAAACTAAATCGGGTCGAATGCAGGGGTTGAAGACATGAAAGTCGAAATGTCCGACATGCTGTACGCACATACGTGTGTTCACGCTCTATAGGTCACGAACGAATAAACAGAATATCTTCTGTAACCTCATTTTGGATATGCCAGACCAACAAAAAAATTGATTAGATTTTGGAATATATCTATACCGAGTGTTTCACGTAGCAAATTGCCGTTTTTCCGCCCAACATCGACATCTTTAAATTTTTTATGCATCAAAATCTCGATTTGGGGGCGGGCTAGAGGGGGTAGCGTCGTTAATCAGAAGTAAGTTTTCAGGGTATCTGATTTTGCAGCCCCTAGTTTTATCAAATTTGATCAGAACTGGTTACTCGGTGGTTTTCGCGGTCGGTGATTTTTAAATTCAATATCAAAAGTGCACAATTTCGGCATGGAGTGGTGGCTTGGAGAAAATGTCGATTATTAAAATTCGTTTTTTTTTTTTTTAATGTCACACAATATACAGAACCTTAAAAGTCGATAAGCTTTAATAGTCCAAGTCGCAAAACAGAAAACAATATAGTAATTGGCATGAATAAGTGGGTTACTATCATACATTTTTTAAACACTGAATAGTTTATCAGCATCTAGGCATTACGTAAGTTCTTATATTATTACTTCGACTCGCATTATAGATCGGACGAAGTAATGAATTTGGTCACTGGCAAAAAATAATTATCCCTACATTTTCGTGAAATGTCCATGATTCAGACCATAAGGAACCTAAAAATCGATTTAAAAATTTTCCGGAGACTTGCGCACGTACAAGTTGTGTGACTTTGAACGATAACTCACGAATTATCCAAAAGAATTTCTTGTTTAACCTGTTTTTGGATATGCTGGATCTGAACGTAGCACTGGTTAAATGTTGGAATATATCCATTCCATGTCCATATCCAACTTCAAACTATTCTAGTTTCCTCACTTTCTGATCAATTATTATAAATGATTGGCCAAAATATTTGAAATAAATACCGAAACTAAGCGTCATCAGTTTTTTAAAATTGTATGATTATAAGTAAAAAAAAAAAAAAAAAATACATTCCATTTTCAATAAACTAACTAATTAATTGATTATAATGCTAAATTTTAAAAAACTGTACCTTTCTTAATATGTTAAGGAAAATAATGTACACAAACTCAAATTACTTGGAGCCATATTTTCAATAAAATAGTTATGTTTTTAACCCTAGCAATTAAAATCCAACATATAAGAATTACTAACAAAATCGTTTCGTGTACCATTCTGAATTTGGAATCGAAATATTCCACACTGGGGTACGAAATGACACCTAAGTTTTATTTTTTGATCACATGGTCGAATTTGGTCACCCTGGCAAAAAAAAATACCCCCTATTTTTTCATCAAATGTCCACGTTTCAGACCATAAGGAACCCAAAAATAAATTCATAAACTGTTTTTGGATATGCTCTGGCCTAACTTAGGATTTGTTAGTTTTTCGAATATATCCACCGAGTAGTAGAGTGGGGGAACTCGAAAAAACGCTTTTTTGCGATGTAATTTTGACGAGCTCTAACTCACGAACAAATTGACAGAAAAGCTTTCATTACCTCTTTTTGGATATGTCTAAGCCCAAGTTAGATCAGATAAAAAGCTGAAATATATCCATCAAGTGTGTGTGTGTGTGTGTGCTTGTGTTTTAGGTAATAAAAAGGCCGCAGTTGCCTTATACTTAATAGTTGTCATATTAGAATCTCTACTTTTACATATGTACATATATCGCTGGTACGATCAAATACAATATTGCGCTATAATGTTATTGACTTGCATTATACATATTGTTGACGTACACCCGACATCTTCGATTCTTTCTACGTTCTGTGTCTTTGTTATCGTCAGAATATATTAACAATAGAAACAATCAAACGATTTAGAGGTATGTACCGTACAATCCATATGCAGTAATATTGTTTTTTTTTTTTTTTACAGGATAATATAGCGAAATCCGCAGTCTGTTATTCTACTATTATTCATTCTGAAGATTCTCAAAATTTATTTCTGTATGAAAAAACATAAACAAAAAAGCAATAAGCATTTATTGCCTTTCATGAAAAAATGCATAAAAATTGATTATTTTTATAAATTCGTATTTTGCGAGATGCCACATACATTGATAATGAAGTATATTTATAATTTAGTATATATTATATCGATTGTATTTCATACAGTCCAGTACAGATTTGATACTACAATTGAAGGCTGCAGGGGCAAATCCCCTATAGTTTTCGTTTCAATTCAAAATTTTTTTTTTCAAATTTACATAATATACCCAACTTTATCCTGAATCCTTTTTAATCCAATTTTTTAACTTTTCAATTTTTCTCCGATTATTCGTATAAGAACGATACTATATCATACGTTTCATGTACAGTGCAGAGTTTATCAGCAGTTCGGCCGTAAGCCGGTTCGTATATAAGTGATATTTTAAATAAAAAAAGTAATATTTTTAAAACCGATCAAATAAAGGCGCGTTCGATAAAAAATTTTTTACATAATTTCTGCATTCAACTCGGAATTACATGTACTCTAAATTATGAAAGTTTTCAGCATAGATGTTATTGTTTTGTTTGGAATTGTGACCTGCGGTAAGTACGATTTAAAAAAAAAAGTATTATATATCGAGTAAAGTAAATAATGTATTCAATGCTAACGTAAGTTGCCCGTTAGATAAAAATAATAAATTGAACGTATGTACGCGAATCTTCATAATTTTACTTAATCGTTGTACGCTACTACATATTTTGTGTATCGTGAAATCGTTATTTTCGTCATAGTAGGGCGTAAAGTACGCTAGTTTGATCGTGGTCCGACCGATCCCCTGTTACAATTTACTCATGAAAATAAAATAATTCACAGAGTCAATAACGGAAATACTTTATAATAAACATACTGATTGTACAGCATTCAAAAACTTTTATAAACAAGAATCTAAAATGCAATGTGTCGTTGAAAAATCCCGCGGAACTGGAAAATGAGATAGAGAACTTTAACATCGTCATACACATATAACAGCTAATACAGCTACTCCTCATCCGAAAATGCATTGTTGTTACAAGTACAATAACCATATGATGATATACCCAACTACATAACAAAAATTATTTTAGAAAAAATAAAACTGTGGAAAATATGGCAAAGACACAAGAAACAACGATAATATAAGTGAAAGCTTAAAAATAATCAAAGAACTCAAATTCAAATCCGTAAAATAATTAGATTTTGCCAAGAATAGTGATTCATTATGGAAATCAACCAGGAAAAACAAAAGCTTGAAGAAATTTACTATGTCAATAATCTGCAAAACAGACAACATATACGTGGGCAAGTGCTCGCTACGCATCTCAGTGAAACCTTGTCCCCTCCGAGTCCAGTGTTTTCAGACACAGAAAAAAATAAGTTGCCTTAGGACTCTCATGATCAAACATCTATAAATAAAGTGAAAACGGAAGAAGTAAGAGTGGTCGTTAAAAACTATACAATTAAAAAACACCTGGCTTCGATAACCTGGTTGGAAAAATCAAAAAAGAATTGCCTGAAAAGACTGTAAGATTCATTACTATCATAATAAATACATGCTTTGATCTATGCTATTTTCCTAAACTGGGGAATGTATAGCCCAAATAAAAACAAGAAACTTAATACGTGAAAGTCAATTGGAATTAAAAAGTATTGCCTTGACCAGGCATTCGACAAAGTATAGCATGATGGTCTAATATTCAAATTAAAAAACTGGTTGCTTGATAAATACTATCAATTCCTGCTATCATATTTTACAAACATAATGTGTCAAGTCAAAATACGCAATATAAAATTCTCAATTAGCGCTGGCGTTCCGCAGGACAGTGTTCTGTGACCGACGTTGTACGTCATATGTACGCTGCGGACTCACCGAGATCTCAGGGCATAACAACGGCAACATACGTTGATGACACCGCAATATTGTCCATTAATATGAGTTCAAATACACCTTCTCTAGACTCATAGAAATAAATCAAAAAAATTAAGACATGGTTCAAAGTCTGGAGTGTCAGAATAAATGAAAAACAAGCCCACTCGCGCAACCAACGTTCAAGGCGACAAAGTAAAATATTTAGGTAACCCAGTAAACGAAAAATTATTGCATGTTAGAAAATAGGATTGAGAACAATGGTGAATTATTAAGAAGCATTCACTTCTTTTCGAATTTCAATACTTCTTAATGATTCATCATTGTTCTCAATCCTTTTTTAGCTTATGAATAATTTTCAATAATTTTTCAACTACGTTAGAAGGAACACATCTGGACAAATCGCAAAATCTGTTGAATTTAAAACTCAGAAAAATCTATTCGCTACTGGACAGAAAATCTCCATTATCTCTAGAAAACAAGATCTTTTATATAAATCTATATAAGTACGGTGCTAAGCTTTGGGGAGAAGCATCAAATCAATATGATATTACTTAACAGTGCAGATTTTCCTAATATTCTGCGAAGTTGCATTTTCTTCGGGAAGTGTATACATTTCTATTCGAAATATCAGTATCTTTGTCGTTCATTAACATCGAATTTATATTTTTGAAATCACTATATATGTATAAAGCTAGATCGGAAACTTCGAAAGGAAACACATATATATATGAATCCACAAATACCGCAATTTATACATATAATATACAGGGTGATCCGAAAGTCCCCGAACAGCGAAATATATCAGCGGGAGTGCATTTTCGAAGGTTATTTCAATACTTGAATAACTGAAATAACCTTCAAGGTCATAGTCAAGGTCAAATTCAATGGTACCGTTAAATAGCCAGGGAAAAATCCTTAAACTTCCGTATTTAACATTTTCCCCGAAAATGCACTCCCGCTGAGATATTTCGCTGTTCCGGGACTATTGGATCACCCTGCATATGCCAATTTCACGAAATTGACAGTGAATTGTCATGTTGGTTTATTAATAATACTGATGGTTGATTACTGTGCGCCCCCCCCCCCCCCCCCCATCTTGATAACAAGTAAACTCTGATTAAGTAAATGGAGTTAGTAACGATGTTAATAATGTGGTGGATAATCACGATGGTGATTACAATATAGCAAAATAGGCACATGCCCGTACTCTCGTTTTCCCCGTCCCATGCAACTGGATAAGATTCTTTTTGTACAAATATTTTTCCCTTCTTAACCTATGCAGTAATTATTAATTATAAATTATTCATTTTATAATTTGTACCTTATTCATATCTTGATTGTTGCAGTTTACGGTGGAGAAGAAGTCAGCATAAGGAAAAAACGTGTGGGTCCGGATGATAATGTTTATACGATAGTGCGCGTACCACGGGATGATTGGATTACTAATCTGAACATCAAGTCATACTGGGTACCTTTCCATGATCACGAGCCAATTATTTGCACAAATTTCGGAAATGTAACAGCTCGCTGTGATTGCCTCTGGGGAACGGGGGAAAGTAGTTGGTATGACCAAATTGCATCAAAAGATTTACAACCAGGGGAAACTGCGGAAATTTCATGTTACGGCGAGACGCCTTTTTATGCAACCGGCATGAAGGTGCGTAATTATGGTGTTTACCTCGCATTTCTATGGGGCGCTAGAGGAGCAGTCCCTATGGGACCCGAATCATATAACGATGATGGCAAGTATGAATACAAACCGGAAGCTATTGGATATTCCATAAATATGCTTAACTTTGTCAACCTTGGAGTCGATCTGGTAGTTTCTGATGCATTAGTTGACATATTTCAAGACTTATTTTTTTCCACAACGGAAGAATCATCTGTCTGGGAGGATGTAAAAGATAATGTGAAAAGGGATCTTGATGTTGCTAAGGTGGAAGTTATAACCGCTATGGTAACAAACGATATAAAACCTATAAAGCATAGAATACAGGATTTAAAAAATAATATGGATGACCCTGATATCCGGAGATTATATCTTAACCTTGCTGATTTATTGGACGGATACGATATGAAGTTTATTTTTGAGCATTCCTCTGATTTTGAAAATTCACGCATAAATATGGGAATACTTAATGTGTACTCTGAATTAATAAATATGCAGATTAATTTCTACGTGATCGGAATAAGTTCCCAAAAAGAATTAAAGTTGAAAGAGAGTGACGTAAAACGACTGAACAGATACTTGAAAGGAATCGTTCCCAGAGCTGTAAAACACATAGAAAATGTCTTGGAAAATAGACTAAAGTCTATATTATTTGAAGAAAATGTTTACGACTTTTACAACCTCCTGATGAAAGCACGTACTACCGCAGAATTGTGCGGTCGTGCATACTATTATGATTGGTATAAAGCTGCGTTACCCGAAAAACTTCCAAAAGATGAGAACCGCACAGCACTCGTATATTCCAAGTATCATGGTGCTGCATCACCAAATCTTTTCAAGCAAGCATTAACATATTTTGGCGCACCTCCTCTAACGCCTAGGATGACTGGACCATTGACAAGAAGTCAGTGGTCGGCATTTCGAGTATGGAAATGTTGGGATGTCAATACGTGCGGTATAGAGCTGTGGTTCGACAACGGTGACTATCATAGTCTTGGCGTACTTACGGATAGTCCTAAAGTAAAGGAAGAAATCAATGCAGATCGTCGAGTTGTTTCAATTACAGCATCAGCGCAAAGCAGAGCTATACGAGGTTTAACATTTACTTTTAGTAACAAGGACCAAGTTAGATACGGTTATGCGTTTGACTCAATACCATATGTTTTTAAAAAACGAAATTATTACGTCGCGTCTTTATTCGTTGCCACCGATTTACCTGCAAGTGGAAATATAATTCAGAATATAGCTGTATCTTATCAAATGGATCCCAATGCATATAAAGAGGATGGCACTATACAGACGAATATTCGGGATCGACTTAAAAATTCGGACGAAAATTCATCAAAATCTGAATGAAAAAAAGTAACAAATAATAAATTGTATGAATTTACTTTAAAGAACATTTATAGCTTTTATTGTCTTCCTGAAATTGTTTTCAATGCCAATCGATTGTGTATAGGGATTGACGCGTAAAATAAAGATTTATTCAATAAAAAAATGCTACTTTAATTCTTACATGAAGTGACTTAAACATAATTTTTTTTTGGTTCCAAAACTAAAATGCAAAAGAAACAATGTTTTAAAATTATGCCTCGAATAACGCAACGAGAATGGTTTTATGGAGTAATAAAATCCAATTAATGTATATACTAATTTTTAACATTATGCGCGAACAGAGGATGGAACTACGCGGCTAATAACGTGTTATCGATTGAAATATTACGTTAAGAAAATATGAGTAAAGATCGAATTTTCATTTAGACAGCCAAACACATGTCGTTCGCAATGCAGATCAAAGTATGTGCAATAAATTTTCACAAAGTTCTTATAGTTCAAACTTTATTTACATTTTATTACGTACAAATCGGAAGTAACTTCTTAGTTCTTGGGATTTTCTTTGTGATCGCTTCAACAGAAGTAATTCGCTAATTATTAAAGAAATAACGTGAATACTATTTTGCAAACTCGCCATGAAAATAGAAATTCAATGTTGTCCGGCGAAGTAATAAATAAAACCTTTTTATTGTAGAGATGGAACCGTGGATAATACATTTTCCATCTATAGGTTAACATTAAATTTGGATGCGATTCGTTTTTCTGATTTTTTTAGTGTAATATCAAAATAATAATTGACATTCCTAAAGTGTTTTCAACCTCTAATAAGAATAAATCTTATACCCATGACTTTCTTTATGATCTATGCAATTTTTTTAAGCCTGCGTTTTGTTTGGGTCGTAACCGGCCAACATGGATCCAGGACGGTAGTTTGCTGTTGGAAAAAAGAAAAGAAGGAAAGGATATCTGAATCTGTTTAGAGGGTACGAAAAATAAAATTCTATTTGAGCATGAAAGGAGGAATTCCTGTTCTATTTTAGTTAACACTGGAACCGAATGATGGTTCAAATATTACAATATAATTCATACCCTGGTAAAAATCAAACTGTACGGGAAGTGTACACTGGTCCAAATTATATTTACTGTACATCTCGTGTACAGTTAAACGCTGTTTTATTCGTTGACTACGTCAACCCGTACATTCGGATTTTCACCAGGGATATACATTTAAAAAACGCCTTATATTCACTAAGAAGTAAAGTTTAGGTATAAGTATACACATTTATGTCTAGTGTCTTTTAAGAGGACCTTTCCATAAGTTAATGTATGTTCTATTTTCCCATATCATTTATATATGTTACGTTTACGAGGACGTCCTCTATAAGAGCCAATAGTGTTCGTTCAAGTCACCTGACATAGACCTTGTCAAAATCAGTACTTATATGGTGATCGGGCCAGGACGACAGGCCTGCACTGTAAAGTACAACTTTTATGATCTCTAAAGAGGAATACTTAATGTGCATACTTACTTGTATTAAAACAAAATGCTGCTTATTATTATATTTTATAAATTGTACTCGCCGGAAAATCTTGATTTACAATTAACTTACAACCGTTGGATCAAGGTACAAATCTTCAATGAATAAATTGCAACTAGAATTAAATTGTATTATTTCCACAATAGAAATGTCCCCTGGTCTTTTCGAGATTCGCCTTCCAAACGATGTGCGATAAAGATGATTACATTCCTAGTAGTCATGAGTGTGACAATAATATTTAAAATATATATTGTGACCCCCACCATTTTACAGGACCCGCCGTCGCCGCTCGTAACCCAGTAAACGAAAAGGGATTGAAGTTTAAAAAATGGGATTGAATGGGATTAAAACCGTTAGAAAACTTACGTGATTGGATTATATCAACCAATCATATATCAACCAATCATGACGTTTCTCCAATGGTTTTAATCCCATTCAATCCCATTTTTTAAACTTCAATCCCTTTTCGTTTACTGGGAACCGCTCCCGATTTAATGCGCAATACCACTTCTCGAGGGGTCACAATAACTCGCTGCGACGCGCGAGATGTCAATTTGGGCGCCATCAGGTATACCGAAGTATACCAAATTTATAGACGCGTCGCAAGGTGCTGGTGTGCCCGCTAAGCCCGCTAAGCTCAGCCCCGAGATTCCTCGGCACGGGAGAGGGCGGTATTCGCGGGCGCAGTCAATTTACGAAATCGAAATCTCACAACTAAACGCGACGGTTACGGCCAGCGAGGACGGTCTA